>JBBJLS010027415.1:0-35040 GCA_037577275.1 Bryconaethiops microstoma
TTTTTTTCTACACAATTAAACATTTGAATGAACATCTTCTGAGAGGGGTGATTCCATACTTTTTGCCAGGGGTTGTAGAAGGATTGAGAGGATATTCCAGCAATGGTCAACAAGTGTGGCTCTCTGTCGGCCATCTTGGATTCAGAGGAGGTTCACTTATAGTTACAACTAACCACTGAATGAACCTCAATGGAGGGAAGCAGGAGACAGCATTCTAACGGCTGATATACAATTCCACCATAGAAACCACTGCATTTAGGAGAAAAAGACTTAAACAGCTGTCCACTGTAGTGACCACTATGCCCCAGAGGGTTAAGAATGTCATTGATCAATGACTTTCGGTGTCTATTAAATAGAATATCTAACTCATTGTTATTATTTTTTTATTGTTATTATTATTATTATTATTATTATTATTATATAAAGTTTGTTTTTGTTTTAAAATACTAATTAATATATAGATAATATTTTCTATTTATGTATACTTTATACATTTTTGTGTTTTTTCTAAGAATGTAGATAGATGTTTTTGCTCTGTTAACTTTTTAGAATAATTTTCGAAGTCATAGAATTGCCAGTTATCTGTATAATTTTACAACTTTACTGATACAGATTTGAGAGGACTATTCTTCTATCAGAATCCTCTGTATTTATAGTTGTCACTGATTCTAAGTCAGTGCTTTTAATCCTGAGGTGGTTTATCAAAACAGACCCCATTGTGTAAAAAAGCTAAGGCTAAATGGTGAAATTGTCTTCATTTTTATAGCTTGCAGCAAGCCATTCTGTGCCCTAAACAATCTTAATGGTCTGGACCACCTTAATGAAAAGATGAATACAGGTTGAGAGAAGTTCATGCAAAAATTTGGGTGACAATTGACTTTAAGTGTTTGTTAGCAATGTTAGCCTTGTAGTTCCAGTTCTAAACTAAAGAAGTAAAAGCTGGACTCCTAAAATGTCTTGGCTGAACAAGTACATCTGTGTATATCTACAGTGGAACTGTAAATCTTTTTAAAATTTTTAAGATATCCCGACATTGGATGGGCTCCATCCTAAACCATGAAAAATAGCCCATTATTCCTCCTCCACCAATTTTGTTATACTGGCATTACATGTGTGGACAGGTAGCATTCCTCTCCCATTCTGTGAGCTTGAGGCACCAGCGAAGATTGAGGAGAGCAGAAATATTCATAAATAATCTTTTTTTTTTTTTTTTAACCTCAGACATAGGAGTTTTAATTGTATTTTAATTGTATAAAATAAAGATAATAAGAAGAAATCGAAAGAGAGGCCATTTACCCCAACTGTTTCAATGGTCTCAAGACAGGCAAAGGTGGAAATGAAAAAAGTAAAGAGGCCTAGGGGGGGAAGATGCTAGGGGGATATGGAACGTGCAAGGGAGGATACGGAGACCTGAAGCTCCACTAATGAGGCCAAAGTAGATGTGTTGGCTCAGCAAATGAGAGCCATTTGCATGTGGGGAATGACACAAAGGGGCTCCAGGCCTCAACAGATTGGTTCTCCACCATTGCCTTTAGAGTCACTGGAGAATCTGGGCAGCATGCATATGATATGATTAGGGAAGACGATTAGTCAGCAACAACTGGAGAGCCATAAATTTCTTCTGATGAACATTTTTTACTTTTTATTTCTTGTTTTTATTATGTTTTTGTTAGTATGGTTTTTTATTATGTTTTAGCTGTCAGTGGTTATTTAAGGTTTTATTAATTAATATTATTACCAAGTGTTATCAATCTTTCACCTGTAGAGATTTTAATGCTTTATTAAGGCCAGTATTTGTTTTATGACATATGACACAAGCATCCTTAAAGGCCTATTTCAACATTTCAGCATGCATCAACTGTCATAAATGATGCTTTGCCCAGTTTTTATGACCGTCAATGCTTGTTGGAATGAGCCATGAATGTTTTTGTAGTTTTATGTCAGTTGTCATGACAGGTTTAAAGTGGCCCCTTATAGTCACATATGAACACACCATAGCACGGCACACATTGTGAACAATGTGAAATTCTTTCTCTGTATTTAACCCATTCACCAAGTGAAGCAGTAGGCAGTCACCAACAGGGGCACCTGGAGAGCAGTGTGTGGGGACAGTACTTAGCTCAAGGGTACCTCAGTGATGACACAAGCATTTGGGATTCAAACCCACTGACCTTCTGATAGCAGGGGCAACTAGGCCACCAGCTATAGAGCTATAGATATAGGGGGTTATGCTGAGCTGAGTCTCATGACAAGCCTTTTGAATGTAAAGTTCTAGTGTAGAGAAAATGATTATTCATTTTCCAAGAGATGATGGATGAACCTAATGATGTCTGTTTCAAGATGAAGGAGTAGATGAGATTCTAGCTTGTCCAACCATTTCAGCCCTGTTTTGACTAATGAATCCACCTCCTGGAATGTGTTACAGACATATTCAAGTCCTGGGCCAAGTTACAGTGGCTCTGTGGTCGAAAACTGGCCATTAATGAAAGGTTAGGACAGTGTTTCCTAATCCTGTTTCTGGAGGACTTCTGACTCTGCACATTTTTTAGTTTTCCCTGCTCTTGAGATGCCTGGTCATGGTTCTTATTGTGTATGATAATGCTCAAAAATCATTAAAATGTGCAGAGCTGAGGGGCTCCAGGACCACACTTAGAGATCACAGGGCAGGAAAATGAATTAGATGATGTGCATTAACAGATAAACTAAATTTTCTAACCATACTCCGGCAAGGTAGAGATTTCTAAGAAAGTAGTTGATGAGCCAGGTTGATTTAAGCTTTATTCAGCCAGCCGGGGGCCCCCTAACCTCCAGGTGCCCACACGTTTGCATGGTTTAAATGGTAGTTATAATCACTGCTGATGAGTGCATTATTCCATTGTGTTTAATTGGGAGAAGTACCCTACAAACTAGAACATTCAACGTCAGCATGACGTGGCCAGCCTTTAGCAGCATTTCCCCAGTGGGAAATGTGCATATAAGTATGCCAAATCAGCTTGTTATTGCTGTCACAGTGCCAAATGAACAAGCTCTTGCTATTGGCTTCTTTTCATAAACTTGGCTTTACTGAATGAGGAGACAGCATGTGGACTGAATAAAATGGCTTATGTTAAATGGGAGCACCTCTGTGCTGTCTACCTTAATGAGATCAACACTGCCAGCCCATAACACCAGGTGATTAGAAGTTTGAATCAATGAATGGCTTTATCTATGGTCAAGAAAGATGCTTTGTAACTACCGATTATGTGCTTTACATTTTTTAAGACTTGAACAAACTGGGATAAAAAACAAACAAACATATTTTTCACTGCCTAAATCACTCAAAGTACAAATCAGAATGATGGGGAAAAAAAGCAAATAATAAAATAAACACGTGATTACAGCACCACATTTGCTGGTCCAGATAACATCTGTTTAAACTTTATCTCTTTACCTTGGTTAAGCAGCAAAAAGGAGAACCCATCACAAATAAGGATGGCACTTTCAAGGAAAAGAGAGAGAGAGGAGACCTCCCTTTCCCACTGTCAAAGATAACCCTCCCCAGTTGACAAAATATCACACTAACTGATTCCAACCATACCCTCAAATCGATCTATCAACTGTTAAATATTCATATACTCAGCAGTTTGTAACACCAAGCCATGTACAGCTATCACACAGATCCCAGATCAGTCAGTACCAAATCCCACTTACTGACCCATAAGTGGACACTCCAAATTGTTCATGTCAGTCTCTCAAATAAGCAGCTGGAAGGAAACAATGAGTCAGATGGAGATCCATCAGTGAGCAGGTGAATGAGTTCCTCTGTCAGTCACTTAGGCAGAACTGGCCACTCCACCAGACTCTGGCTAGCTGAGCTGCCATGGGTACGCTCGGTCTAGAGGGCAAAGCGAGTGTCATTTGTGTCATTCTGTGTTTCTGTCTGGAGGTGTGAGTGATGAGAACATTGTGAGCATGTGTTCAGACGATGATGCAGACAGAGTCGAGGATATGCCTCTTGTTGCCAGTTGGACTGTGTCTTCCAAATTTTTAAGTCCACCCATCATTCTGTATTTCTTTCCATCGCCAACTGCTTCTGTCTGTCTTATACATATATATATATATATATATATATATATATATATAGATAGATAGATAGATAGATAGATAATATACTATAGTATATATGATATATTCATATATCACATATACAGTCAATGAGCATAGATATCATATGTATCATTTGTGAACATAGCATAGAGTATTTCAGATTGAGTTATCTAAAGATTTTTTAAAGGATTTATTTAGACTTTACATTTTATATTGCTCTTGTCTCTGTGTCTCCGTGTGTCTTTGCAGTCATAACATAAGCAATTTCCTCTGGGATCAGTAAAGTTTTCTGATTCTGATTCTGATTCCTTACAAACTATTTAAAAGTGGGCTATAGCTAGGCTTCAGCCAACCGTACCATGACTAGCTTAAAGGGTCAATGCAGGAAAACAAGATACAAAAGTGCTCAAAAATTGAGATGCTTGTAAAAAAACATGACCAGGCCTATAACTGAAGAATCTAAAGTGTATTTCTCCTTAACTCAGAATCATTTTTAACAAAATGGAAGTTCCCATTTAGCCTTGGATAATCTAAATCAGCCCAGTGGTTGAAGAGGAAAATCCCTCACTGGGGGCAGCTCTAGTTGTCAGGCACAGAGATGGATGGACTGGCACATTAGTTTCATTGCTTACTATTTCAGGTAGTGATAAGAGACTCTGGAAAGGAAGAAGTCTTATTGAGTAAGACAAAGCTGTGAAACACAAAGGTTTGTACATGTCACGTTCACTGTGGGGGGATGGCATCAGAAAAATTTCATCACTTTGATCAACACGTTGGATTTGACATTCACCACTGAGGCCCATATTTTATTCATTTCAGTGGTACCATTTCAAGAAACTCATCTGTGAAGGGGACTCCCTTTTGCTGCTCAACTGCAGCAAAGAGCTAAAGTTTGTACAGATGAGTACACATGTCTGCAGCAGCAAGGGTGGTACCGCAGTCATATTTTTTTTCAATCAGTCCGATTTGTACGTTATTTGCTTTTCAGACATGTGCCTAGACATATTCCATCACTGTCTATAACCAGGAGTCAAGCTGTATTTTCTCAAAAACACACTCACAGTCCTTTCATTTGTTCATTTGAGTGATGAGGGTTGGAACGTCTCAATTCTGTGTCTAATTTACATTGACTAAACAGTTCTTGGTGGGATCTCTGGTGATAGGAATAAAACTAATTGGTACTTTTATATCTGGTGGAGGTTTAAAAAAGCTCTAATAGACTAAAAATAATTTCAACCATATATTGAAAGATCCTTCTATGGCATTGCTGCAAAGAACCTGTAGCCTAATGAAAAAATTATACATTCATTATTTAATGTCCCACTCTGTAATTGTACTGCAAATGCAGGGAATGCACTGATTGCCTTCACAGGAGATTGAACAGAATGTGCTTAAAATGTAAATACCTCCCAAATAATTCAGAAAAATGAAGGGGACCCCTGATCTCCAATGTGCCTTCAAACTATATGCATTGATACGTAAGCAGGAAAATTCTGAATAATGAACTGAGTGATGGCTCCAGAATGACGTATGTGCAACCTAAACTTATTAAGAGTTTTTCTTACCTGTAACTTCAACTCTCACGCTTGTTGTGTTCCATAATGCTTCAGACTTCTTTTGAGACCCGTAAGATCTAATCGCAGTCTAGCCACATTCTTCTTTTCTATAAACATTTCAGAAAGTTATTTTCTTTAAACATGGCAATTTAATGCTCTCATACTCTAACTTCTGTCACCTTCAGCCTGGATGACCGTTTGGGCATCATGAGCACCAACTTATTTGAATCAACTGGTTTGTCTCTTAATGTATAGTTGCTTTATGTCGCAATCTCGTTGGGGGATGCAGTTTTAAGGTCCTTTCCCAAAACTCTTCAAGATATTTCAGAACACCAGCATTCATGAGATTTCAGGCATATTAATTCTTAACCATATTCTGAAAGATTTTACAGAAGTGTCTAACTCATGGCTGGATTTATGCTATATTTTGGACTAAAAATGACCTGAATGTCATATTGTAGTGTTTTGTTGACAATTAAATATAATGTTTAAACAAATAAACAAATAGAAATACTAATCTGGAATGTTTTCTTTCAATGAAATAAATATATCAATTTTAACATAATTCAAAGGCTGTGTTTTAATAATCAAAAATGTTAATCGATCGCTTACTCAGATAACAGCCATAATTAAAACTTTGTCTCAAAATTGTTTCAGAATACTTCAGTATTTGTCAAATTGACCATGAACATTTCGAAGAGCCAATTAAAAAAAAAATAATTAAACAAATAACTTTTTCTTGGTGTAACTACCAGAAAGTATTTGGCAGATTTCTTTGGTAGAAACTTTATATTGATACTATCCAGACTCCATTGAGTTGTGCTAGCAAGTGCTGCTGAAGTGAACTGTGTGAATACTGTCTGTGATTGTGAAGTTTCTGTCAGTTTCTTTGCAGTGTGGTTGTTGGTACATTGGGAATTGTCCTATCAGTAAATGTTTATATCACAGAGAAGTTCTGTACATTATGTACACAATGTATGAATTGTGAAGCTGTCCTATCATTTTGTTGGTCACCTCAAAGCTCTGTTTCCAGCTTCTGCTAAAAATGAGGCGGTTTGTATTCTGGTCATGCTATGCTCGCTAATCAAGACCCTGTAAGTATGACGGGACCAGCCAGGATTCCCAGAACGAAATTCTGATTCACTTTCACACACACACACACGCACACACACACACACACACACACACACACTGCATGTTTTCTGTAAACAAGACTTGCTGAAATGTGCTTCAGGCTTTGCATCAGCTTCTGGATGTGAGGGCATCTTCTCTGGCTGACAGCTGTCCATAACACTACATCTCCACCTGCAAATTAGCAAAAGCTTCACTGACAGCCCATGTTTTTTAATGGCTCAACCAAGAATGCTCCGCCTCCTCCCTTGTATCCCTACCCAGGATCTATTCAAGACCCACTTCTGCATACTAAGTCCAGACACTCCATTACATTACAACCAAGTGCTCAGCACAGCCCCTCAGAATGAATGAAAACCTCCCAACCACAGGGGCTGAGCTAGTATTGTGGGCCCAGACCTTTTCCTGGCATAAGAATACACAACTGGGATCAGCTGTACACCAGCAATGTGGTGCTACAAGGAAATTGTTTTAATAACATGGCAACAAGTATATATATTGTGCTAGTACACCAGCACTGGGCAGTAGTGAGGTGTTAGGTTATGTCAAAGTTGTTCCGTGGTAACATGGGGTAGCAGATTGGACCATACCCTTTGCCCATAGTCTGTGTGGATTTTAATTAGTGGATGGTCCCTCAGTGGTATTATTTACAGGCACGAGTGGGGCACCTAAGTGTGCCTTTGTTGCCCTCTTCCTTTACGGCCAGTGTTTGCTGGTGGTTTATTGGTGTGTGGTATTAACATTGTGGCTGAGTGCTTAAGTACTGGGTCCTGGTTGGTGCTGGTACTTGGGCTTCATAGCCGTCGCTGTTGTCTTCACATGGAGACAGAATTACCTTTGTAAGCCTGTCCTTGTAAACCTATCTGGAAACTCAGTGATAATTCGGAGCAATACCGTTCACTGTTTCTACATACCATCCATCATGAAATGAGAGTTTTCTGGAGTGAGTTGTGCTGCTTCTGTAGCCACATATGTGCTGGGCCCATTTCTGAAATGGCCATCTTAGACCCCTGACGCTGCTACTGTTTTGTTTGATTGTGCTTTGTTTTGTCTTGTTTTACTTTGAATTTGATTTGATTTTGTTAAATTTGGGTTTGTTTCCTACTCCTTTGGGTGAAATTCCCTTACGTGGCATAGTCAGGCTACTATATAAATTTTTATTCTGTTGTAATTAGCGGTTCCATCCTACCCCGCTTGCTACAATGGCAACATTCCCTCACAAAATCTTTAATAGCAATAGGTCTTAACATTCCTACTTACTGTTTGTTCTAAAAAAAAAAACAAAACAGTTTTTGGAGTGGTAAAAAACAAAATCATTAATAAAAAGTTCGCAATCATTGTTATGATTATATCCACTCATGCCAACAGCCAGGGACCCCTGGGGCTTTCTTAAGTGTCTTAATCAGAAAAAACTTTTCTTCCTCCTTTAGACCACAAATCACCTGTTATCATTGTTGCTGTGCAAAACACTTTCTTTAGAGAACAGTACAATTACATTTATTCTGACTAGAAAATGTCTTACAGACCCAAACCCAAGAGAATTGAATTCAGCCACTATTTCCCTTTTTTAAGCTGCTCTGACTGAGAGGCTGTGGGGTGTGATGTCACGACACCCCTGGAGCAAGTCAGTTTAAAGCTTTGCTCAAGGTCGAAATGATGTGCTTAGTGACTTTCATACTAAAAACCTACTTTTGCTTTATTATAACAGTCCTATATCGCATTGAAAATGGCTGTAAAAGGGCAAGTCTACCAAATTTCAACATTATATAATCAATGGAAATCAATCAGAATGGTTTGATGTCAGTTGCAAGATACAAGATACATGCCAAGTGTTATGTAAAATAATAGTCAAAGAAAATAAATATATGTATATTTGGATTGACCGCTATTTTACCCACATTAACATTTTGTACAAATATTATATTTGCATTTTTGCATGCTATATATTTGCATTTTTGCATAGTATGCCAAAATACTTCATTTAAACTGTACTATAGCTACTTTTATTGACTGCACTGTATGTTTTCTTGTTCTGTGTTTTTCTTGCACTCTCTCTTGCTCCCTTTGCGCTCTGTGTATTTTGTCCTGTCTGCACTTTTGGTCTTGGGGTATTCTGTTTTTGTTCATATGTTGCACCCTGGTCCTAGAAGAATGTTGTTTTGTTTTACTGTTTTGTGTGTATACGGCTGAAATGATAATAAAGCTACTTGACTGACTTGGCTCAATTGTGGATGTACATATAAGGATTCACTAATGGGATTGGATAGTAGATAAAATTGCTACACTAAAGCTGTAGGCATCACCCCTGGTTCTATTTACCAAAAAGAGAAATGGGTAAAAAAAAAAAAGGGTCTTTTAACCAAAAACATGTTGAGATAAACACACACGCACACTTTCCCTTATCCGGAATGTGTGTACACTATACACACAAGAGGTTTAAAATGCAGGGAAAAATAGAGGAGAAAAGAACGTGTTGGTGAGAAAGAGTAAGAGAGAAAGTAAGATATGAGAGAGAGACCGAGAGAGAGAGAGAGAGAGAGAGAGATGTTACAGCTATGAATACATGGATTAATCAAAATGTCTAATTAGTTCCATACAAATGGGAGAAATCGGCATGAATATAATTACAGAATTGCAGAACAATCGCCAAGTCATTAAATCTGTATAATAAAATAACCTTTAAGCCAATTAGACATGAACTGAACAGCATATCATATCATATTATAGCAATACCATGTAATACCCCGGCAACAGAAAACCCCATTATGCTGGCCATATGCAGCATTTAGGTCAGTAATTGCCGGAACATATGAGGTGGAGGTCAGATTTCTTCAGACGCACTTGAACGGGGCAGTAGAGTGGGGCGAATTAAAAAGAGTATCAGGGAATTAAATGTCTCTCAGCTGAACTCACTGTGATGGTACCGGGCAATAGTGGGCACTGATTGCCAATTAGCTCATGGTGTTAATGTGACTGGTCATTCTGCCTAGAGGGAAAAAAAGTTGTTTTTACTGATAACAATTGTACTTCCTAAGAAGGTTCTAGAAGAAAACTGAATATTCCCTCATTTGTCAACCTAATCCCCATTTTTGCATCTGTTGACAAAAACAAAAGACAATCATTACTTTACATTACATTACATTGTCAGAAGTTTATAGCCAAAGCAACTTACAATTTGAGGAAACACTTAAGTTTTAGGACAGTGTGAGAACCAGAGAAGAGTTCTAAGTGCTAAAATCTTTATCTAGGTCCAGACCCAGATGTCACTCTGTAGGCAAGAGTTAGTGACTTGAATTTAATTCGGGAATCCATGAGGTAGACAATGTAGGTCAATTTCCAGTGGCGTGACTTTGCTGTAACCATGCTGTAATCGTTCTGAACCAGCTGTAAGGGTCTTATTGCACAAGCTGGGAGACAAACTAAGAAGGCACTGCAGTTATCGATTCGAAGACAGAAGTGATGCCCCCAAGTAGATATAGTGGGACAAGGGTTGACCCTCTGTGATTCAAAGAATTGGCTACTGATAGCTGATACCTTTTCAGGGAGAAAAGAGGCAAAGACATCTGCTGAGAGGTTTGTATCTGGCAGAGGTGGAGGAGGAGAGAGCAATGTTTTTTTCTGTTAATTTTGTTGTTGTAGAACTAAGTAATGATCAGAGATGTGTATAGACGTAACAGAAAGGCAGCCAGTACCGATGAATTAAAACAGATGAACCTTTCAAGTTAGTCAAAATGAGAATGCCTGTTCTGCCTCCTCATCCAGACAGACAAGAGGTTTGTTAGAGTGTATATGTGGTAGAGACAGCAGCTAGCTTAGCTGTGTTTTCTGGCTGGATCCAGGTTTCAGTGAGAGCAAGTAGATCAAGGGATTGATGGTTAGCAGAGATTAAGTCAGCTTTATTGACTGCGGATGGACAACAAAGGGTGAAAGAGCAGGAGCTGAATATTGTACTGACCTCAGGTAGGTTGTGTTTCGCTGTCTTTTTGGATAGCAATACTGTTTGTGGATAACAATGATGACAGAAATGTAGTGGAAGCACATAGCTTAGAAGTGTTCTGGGGTGAGCAGAGCTGGTAGCTTTGTCTGTGTTCTTGCTAACTGGACTCGCACACCCAGCGAGTCGCTGGTCTTCACATGAGGAAGGCTGCGTATGGGGGCTGATGCTTCAGTAACAGTGCTCCTGTGATATATAATGAGCTTTATTGGACTTGGCTGTTCATATGTTAATAGTGATTGCCCATGGTGAGCACGCCCTCTGGAATGTGAGTTTTGAAGCCACATGTCTGGTACATTCTGAAATTACACAATGACTGGCTGACACTAGGAGCGATGATAGTGAAGTCCAAAGTGACTTCCATTCCCTAGCTACAGGGGACAGTCTCCCTGGAGCAACTTGCGGTTAAAGGTCTTGCTCAGGAACCCAGTGGTGGTATGCTGAAGGTAGGATTCAAACTGATGACCGCTTGGTCCAGAGGCAAGTGTCCTACCCACTAGGCCACCACCATCCCAGTGGAGTCTGCACATGACCTGTGTGACCTGAAAATTAAAATTAAAATAACCCAAAATGAAAATGAATCAAAAGGAATCAAAGCTCTACAGTATGGATGGAAACAAGACAGAATAACACAGAAAAAAAGCTTTAGCTCATATTTTAAGGAGTGCATATTGGCTCTGAATTTAGTATATGAAAGCCTAATATGCTCAGGTGATGAAGAAGTATCCTTTGGCTTATGCAATTAATTATGTTAAAATTATTTTTAAAATAATTAATTACACTTTACTGTCTGACTGTGAGTACAATCATTAAATGTAACTAATTATTTTAGCACTGTCACACCCCCTGTCAGCAACCACTAGGGGCCGCTGCTGCCCAGGACAAAAAGGGCTTTTATGTTGACTGGGGGTGTGGTCTTATCTCTGGTAGTGAGGATGCTCAGCTGCCAGGGATGAGACTAAATCTTTATCAGCTGTTTTACGTTTTGTGTTTGGGTATATAAGCCTGTTTTTGTATTAGTTCTTTGTCTGTTCAACCTCACACTACTCTTAAGGTTTGGTTTTCGTTCAGGCTTCTTGTGTTCTTATTTTTGTTTTCCCTGCTTTTTGAAATAAAGAAAGAGAAATGCAAGTCTGCATATGTGCCTTCTGCCTGGGCGAGCCAAGCCCCAACGTGACAGATGAACGGCCCTACCAAGGCACATCAGACTTAGCCACGGGTCTGTGGGAGCCCGTGGCCGACAGAGTGAGTGGGACGTGCTGGCCCCAGCAGGGGGAGGAATCAACCCGAGCGAGTCGGTACACCCCACAGGAGCTGCTGGGGTATATTAGCTTAGAGGACAAAGGGGTGGTCTATGGCTGGAGTGGCCGACCGGAGGACAAACCGACGGTTTTGTCTCCGGAGGTTTTCGCAGACCTCTTCATCTCCGAACGGGCTAAGAAGCCATGGAGGCAGTCGCGAAGCCCCTGGATCCGATCCTCCGATTGGCTGTTCCGGCCGTACCAGCTGTCCTCCCGAGCACGGCCCCAAACGCTCACGCCTGACTCGCTCACTGAGGCGAGTCCCACGCCAGTCCAAAGGGGGTTGCAACACAGACACGTGGCGGAGGCAACATGACAGCCAGCCACGCTCCCGAGCCTAGAAGCTCCACACCTCAGGGTGGAAGCTTTGCCCCCACACCCAAAGGCTCCGGCTCCAAGCCCAGCCGCCGCACTGCAGGGCCTGGAAGCCTCTGCTCCCCAGGAGCTGCTTGCAGAACCCGTGCTGGCTCCACGATGGCTTCTGCTTCACACGCCAGCCCCACGTCAGCTGCAGCCCCCTGTACCGGCTCCGCAATGGCGTCTGCTCCCAATACTGGCCCCACGCCAGCTGCAGCCCTCCGAGCCGGCCCCACGTCAGCCTCAGCCTATTGTCCTAGCCCCCAAAAGGCCCAAGCCTGAGGCCCTGGCACCTGCAGCATCTGTTCCTGAGGCCCCGGCTCCCACCGTGGCAACCGTTCCTGAGGCGTTGGCACCCGGCGTGGCACCCATCCCTGAGGCCCCGGCTCACGCTGTGGCACCTGTTGCAGTGAAAACTGAAACACAGCACACAGTGTGAACATGAAATTCTTCCTTTGCCTTAATCCACCAAGCGAAGCAGCATACCGCCAGGAACACAGAGCAGTGTGTGGGGACAGTACCTTGTGCAAGGGTACCTCAGAGATGCTTAGTGGTCATGGGATTCAAACCGAATTATTTTTAATACACTGTTCGTGTGTGTATAGATGGATAGGTTTTTTTTTTTTTTTTTTTTTTAAATCCTATCCTTGTCAATCTCCTGTCATCACGGCTTGGCAAAATCGATGTTAAAACTTAAAAAAAAGGTTGCTAAAAGCGATTTTAAAATATACTGAAACTCTTTTAAAATTGTGTCATCTGGGCTGCGTCTGCCATGCCCCCAGCGGTCACGGGCTCTGGACCACTGAGCCGAGGCTCGTCTGCCACACCACTTGTGATATGTATATGTTTGTTGTGATTTTATGCAGTGGCTTAGCACCCACCTGTTTTATGTTAAGTCATCGTGTTCTGCTCTTATATCACCATCCTCTGTCTCTCTTGGTGATTGCTTACCGATTGTCTCTGCTTCCTGACAAAGGGTCCGGTTTCCTGCAAGGGAATGACAACCACCAATGCCGAATCGCTGGCTCCGGAAAGATCTCTTGCAGAGCGGAGCGGCTGTGTTCCTCATGACTCAGACAAAAGAGTAAAACTACATTGGGTTCAGCTCATTGAAGGAGCGACGTCTTTGTGTCCTGTCCTGAGCATTACCCTATGCCCTAGCCAGAGCAAAGAGAGAGGCTGTTTGTTTCACATGAGTGCTCAGGTTGTTTCCTTTTTCTCTGTTTATGTGCCCAAAGAGAGCATTGCCTTAAATTTTTTCCTGTGACTCCTGCATATTTGTCCTCCTTCCTGCCAGAGGACATGACAAAAATAAACTTAAGTTAGACTGATATTAACTTATTTAACAAGGAACTAAATTTCAAAGCTTTTATGACTCTCCTCAGAACTCTTTTGAAACATGTGGAATTTTGAACTAGAACATTATAGTATATAGTATGGTTTACTTTTACTCCCATTCAAGTTTTCTGGTATTCAAGAACATGAACAGTTATATTGGATGTATTTGGGCAAAGAGCAACTTATAATCAAAGAAACAGATCTCCAGTGTTTAGGGCTATAGTGTTATCTATCCAACTTCCATCTTTTCCAGATCATCTTCATAAACAGGTGGTCTGCATTGCCTCATACACACATTTTTTTTGTTTTATTATAAACTAAACTCTTGCAAGCTTTAGCAAGATTTTAGTGTTCTTTACTACTGACATTGTTCAGCTGTTATTCAAAAATTAACCACATTATCTCTTCTGTTCAAGATTCACATGTTTGCATCATGTAAGACATCTATAGCTTTTTCTAGGGTGAGGTTAAGCCAATTGTACCCAACTTAAATGAATCTTGAACAATGGCACAGGCCATATAAATTACAATTCTTTTAGAGACTGACCAAGAGGACACTTATACAGTCAGAGGATGCCACCAGGGGTCTATTTGTACACCTGCTTGCAGATGTTTGTAAACTATAGGGTAGAGAATGAGAAAACTCCTCCCTAACTGTTACACTGGTGGAGAATGACAAATTATCTCTGGAAAATGAGTATAGTTTGTACACATTTACAGTTTAATTTGCAGATTTGTATTTGTCCAAAGAGTTTATAAAGTGTTCTAAAAAATTAGCTTTTTGGCAAAAGCCTTTACCGATGGAATTCTTATCAGAAAGTATCATTTGCACTTAAGAGCATATATGCAGCCCTTCCTTCCCCAAATATTCATTTTCGCTTTCTGGCCCCTGTTCAGCAGCAGTTCTGATTAATCTAAATGCTATTACCGTATTTGATATTTACCTGAAAGCTTCAGTCTTCTGTAATGATACCATGAGTATTTTGTGCAAAAACATTTTTACTTTTATTAATAAATAAAACTTCCAAAGTTGAAATGTAGGGCTTTCCTACTAAATCCCTGCTGGCATTCAGTCAATGCAGCAAATTGATAGTAGTTTGAGAAAAGTGCCCTTAATGCTTTGGTCTGCAGGTTTGCTTTTCGATTTTCCTCAGGCTTCCTGAGTCTGGTACAGTGGGACAAAACTAGTCTCATGGTAGATCTGAATTATCCACTGAGAAAGAAATACGGCAGTAAATAAATAAACACGAGGAACACACAGACTGCCATATTACACATGGCCTTTGTAAAAACATTAGATGCATATAAGAGGTCCCAAAGTCCAGTAAAAAGAGTCGTTTGAAAGCTAGCTTCTGTGACCTCAAACCGTGGTGAAAATAACCTTTGCTGATGTCATCTAGCAGAACTTTTTCTGTCTCTCCCCAGAGCACGGGGAACACTTCTTTACAGAGGGGCCCAGACAAAAACCACAGCCATAGATGGGTAAACCTCGCTTTATGTAGTAAAGGAAACTAGTAACATGTTGGATTCTCAAGGAGAAAGGTTGTCCATCTTAGCTGAAAACCTGAAAAATAACCCCAACAAGTGTAAAGTTCTTCCAAACATGATGGTGATTTAGAATCAGCTATTTTAACAGAATTACTCAGTAAAGAACAAGTAATATAAAATTTTGCAAGTTAACCTTAAGATCTTTTTGTCACGCACACTGGTCATGGGACACATAATTGGACTCAGAAGTGTCACATGCTATAAAAGCCAAGGTCAAGACGGTAGCCAGTCCTCAGTCATCATCTCACACCTGTTCTGTTCATCTCTTCAGGACTGTGAGTACCCAGTTATCTCTGACCTGAGTGTGTATGAGAATGCAGATTCCAGGTGAGAATCTTTACTCTGTTTAGGGAACTTTCTTAGAGCAAAGTGAGTAAACTACCAACAGCGATTGGGTTCGTCCTTCACGCTACACTGGACAAACTGTGGCCTTTCATCCAGATACTTTTAGATACTCAAAGAAGAAGTGTAATTTGGAAACCATAAGGTTAAATTCATGAGTGAGCCAATGGAAAAATGCAGTATCAGAATTTTTTCCGCTACAATTTCTAGGTAGCTATGGGAGAGTTTCCCTTTGGTTAGGAGTTGATAATACAACCGTAGTACAATAATAATAACAGTCCACTCATTTTTGCATTTATTTAATGAAAAAGAACAAAACAAGACAGTTATTGACTGCTTACCACCATTTTCAAATTTGGTTTATTATCCTGTTTATCTGAAGTGCCAACACATGCCTGGTTCCTGTCCCTTGGTCCCTCAGGCCGTGCTGCCTGTTCTTATCACACTTCCATTAATCCTCAGCACAGATTTCCCTGATTCTCCTCTCCTGTCTGCACTTCAACACACTTTATGTCCATCTGGAAGACCAGGAGATTATCAGACCCCTGAGGTTAGTAACAGTAGATAACAGCAGCTCGCACGTCAGCTTTATTTAGGTGATTCCACTCTAGGGAACTCGACCAAAGACTGACGATGAAGATTTACATTAAAGTCCATGTCCACTGTGAACTCAGATTCTAGCAGTGACATGCAAGTTGGGCCAACATCTGTGTGGTGAAATTGTCCAGTGGCCCAGCAGCCATTGGCTGGCTGAGTGGGTTTTCCAAGCTGCTGAGGTGTTTTTCCCTGCCACGTCACAAAGATTACAGTATCTGCGGATAATTGTAACGTGACACTGTAATTAATGGACACAATTGGTCATGACAAGTAATGACAGCATAGGACACCTGTCAAGACATTTTTATGACAGACTATGTTAATGCTATGGGGTGGTGGTGGCCTAGTGATTAGGATACTTACTTCTGGACCAAGAGGTCATGGGCTCAAATCCTACCTTCAGCATACCACTACTGGGTTCCTCAGCAAGACCCTTAACCCCAAGTAGTTAGGGAATGGAAGTTGCTTTGGACAAAAGCATCTGCTAAACGCAGTAAATGTAAAATGTAGCCAAGTTGAAGTAGTGTTACCAAACTACATAAATAAGCTAGTTTAAAATCATCCACTATTTAATGTCCCAATGTCTGAGCAATTAATATTACTTTTTGCAAGTACTGAATGAAACTCCTCTCTCTTGGCCTTGGCACCTTCATGTCACATCTGAGGCCAGACGCCGCTGTGATTAAGTTAAGCCTTGAGCTATAGGGCAATATGCTAAACAGATGAGAAGGAAGATCCGTGGATAATTAACTACATTAATTAATCGGCCAGTGCTCCCTGGCTCCTCGAGTCCTGAGGGAAAAAATTTAAATGAAGTCCTCCCAAGTTACCTCAGAAGAAGACTGAAAAAAAGGTGAGAAAGCTTTAGGGGGAGCTGCCTGAATGGGTCAAGCTATTAAATGCATATTGCAGACCTTGGAGAAGAGGTTGGAGGGATATTAAAGTGCTTTCATCCTAAATAAATGAAAAATTAGAAAACAAAACTCATACATTTTGTTTATGCTTTTGCACCAAAGCATTAAGTCATTCAAAGCCAGAAACCACATTAGCAAGTGTATTTGAGATTATTTAAAACACACTTTTGAGCAAGTTTTTTGGTTTGGTTTGCACTTTTTAGCCTGTCTTAAAAGGTGATTGGTGGTTGAAGCTCCAGGGTAAAATTGAAGATACAAACACTTTTTGGATCCAAATTTGATTAATAATTTATAGGCTACAGCACCCCAACTTACCTGATACAATGAATAGACGGATGGGTGTATATATGGTTAGATGGATGGATGTTTGGGTGGGAACAAGTGTAAAAATGATAAGAAATAAATAAGATAGGAATTACATCCAGTGCACCTTTTCACATAAAAAAATCTGACCCCATGAAAGTTATTTTATCATATACATTTATTTTACATAAATTACATAAATGTTTCAATTAACCGAATGTGTCATTTGAGCAGGGACATTTGACCTGAAGGCATTGTCCATCAGGTTCTTGGGTATTGTGGGTAAATCAAACATAATCAGTATTTTATACACACAGTGATCCACCCATACCCATTCATTCACCTGCCCATATTCTTATGCTGTCTCATATTTTTTATGTAACTGCTTGAAAACAATGACTTTCACAAAGGGAAGTGCTTTATGTCGGTAATGCATTAAACTACATTGGAGCTGTCCTTGCTCGCTCTCATGAAGGAGAACCATCATTCATTTTTTTGTTCATTTACATTCCTTCTTTCCTCACCACTCTGAGTAATGCAGGAAAAAAAGAAGGAAATTTGCTTCAGAACATTTTGTGCTTACAAGAATGATTGCTTTTGACATTTGTATAGGCCAAAACAAAAGCAAACTTCCTAGCCATGGTTTGTCCTTCTTTGAGTCTTCTATCTTTCAGGATCTCACTGTGGCAGAAGTGGACGCTCCCCATGTGCTCCCAAAACAGCTCTGACCCATCAAGACATGGATTCCACAAAACTTCTGAAGGTGTGCTGTGGTATCTGCAACAAAACATTAGCAGAAGATCTGAAGTCCTGTAAGTTGTCACGTGGGGCTCCATGGATGAGACTAGTTTATCCACCACATCCCACAGATGTTTGGTCAGACTGAGATTTGGAAGCATACCTTTGTCACATACCTCAAACCATTCCTGAACAGTGTTTGCAGTGTGGCAGGGTTCATTATCCTGCTGAAAGACACCCCTGCCATTAGAGGACATGATAACATGAACTTAGCCTGCAACAGTATTTAGGTAGGTGGTCCATGGCAACATAACATCCACATGAATGCAGGACCCAAGGTTTTCTAGCAGAACATCACCCAGAAAGACACACTGCCTCCTCCGCCTCACTATCTTCCCACAGTGCATCCTGGTGCAATTTCTTGCAAGGCACACACACACAGCCATCCACATGATAGTTAAGGAAACATGATTGACCAGACCACACTACTTTCTTCCATTGTTCCATGGTTCAGTTCTGATTGAAAGGTTCTTCTATGGCATTAGAGAACCTTTCATTCACACTGAACTGTGGAGCTTCTTCTAATTTTTCAAAGGTTCTTCACACAAAATATGAATAACTGGACTCCATGAGAATGACTAAGATCACTCTTCTCAGACAATTTAGAATATCACTGACTTTACTGCGTTTAGACAAGCCGTGTACAACTTTTTCTGCTATCAGGTTTTATTAAAAAATTTTACCCACACCGGGATATCTCTTTCAAAATGTAGACAAAAACACAGAAGCCATTGTTCAATGAGTGCACCGGGACGGCAATGCCAGCAAAGGCATTTATTTCTGGCTGCTTCTGTGCTGCAGTTGAAGAGGCTCCCCCTAATGGGTTGCTTTGCGAATGGGTGTGGTTTCTGAACCATTTGGGGACTGACACAGGATGAATTAGTTGGATTTTGTGTCGCTTAATAGCGATGCCTAGTCAGAGCCACCTGTCCATATTCTCCAAGGCAACCTTTTTAATTAAACATCTTCCCTTTCTAATCCATGGTCCCGCCATCCCAGAAGGGGGGGCGTGTGGGTATCTGGGTGTATATGTACTCTGAATATGGTTGATATTCGTTTGAGGAGGAGTTTTGCTTTGAAGGTCCTGTAAGCCTCAGTAATGCTTTGGTAGCAAAGCCAATGGAACAATACGTTGTCAGCATAATGACAGTGAATCCAGGCCTGTCATTTTTGTAGTGCTTGTAGATAAACTTTTGGCTTTAACAGTGTAGGAGAAATACACGTTTAATGTGTTATGGCATCCCAATCTTACTTAGAGCATCCTTCACAGACCCATTGTGCTCTTGGAAGAATGCTTAACACTCTTTCTTCAAAATCATGCAGATCAGTGGCTAAACAATTATTCAGAGGAACACAGGTGCCTTGATGTCCTGTCATCGCTAATGCACTATCATTTCAGGACAGCTTTAGCAACACTATCAGCATTCCACCAAAGCCTCTGCTCTTACTGTGATCTGAGTAGCATGACTCAGGGAGATACAGACACTGCCTGCTGGACAATTAGAGGATGATATGAGATATTCACCATGCAAGTTCCAAGTAAGCAGGAGAACACCTGAACCCGATTCTACTTGCTATATATTGGGTGGTCTGCAGCTTCATGGATGAGCTGTTGTTCCTCCTTGATGCATCCGTTTACAACCCTAGTAAGGCAGACATTTCACAAACTGGGGATCATGTTTCACTGAGATCTTCTATATGACCCATTCTACTGCCAGCGCTTTCTAAACCTGTTAGCAGAGTGTGTTTAAACACCTGAGCAAAAAGATCAAGACATGCTTAATGAGAAAAGCAGATGTTTTGTCTTAATGTCATGCAATATATCAAGTGTTTGTATATTTTTTAAATGAAACTGTGCAATGTGCGGAAGGCGTTGATAAATCTTTTCGTGTTTGCCGAATGTCCATATTATTTGTTCTCTCATGAAGATGTTATAATTCAGAGTTTAATTGCTCACTATTACGCTTGAGGTGGTAATTACAGAGAATTAAAGTGTCTGGAACCAAAGTTGTCGCTTCACTGATGCGTTAAACACACCTGTCAGATGACTACGCTTTAGTTTGCTTTGTTTTATTTATCACCATCTCACATCCTCCCCACCCCAAGCAGCCCCCCATGAATTGTGAATCTGATTTTAGGAAAGCTCAGGCTAGTTAAACATGATAATTGCCTGCATTATCAGAGGAGAATGTTTACAGCACATCCTACAGCCTTGGTGGATAAGAGCTTCCACTGCTGCGTAGTAGAGACTAAATTAAGTGTGGAGTTGTTTCATGCTTCAATCTCTCATCAACCAATGGTCAGTGAGGATAAATGGCTAACGAATGAGGTGGCTAACCACCATCACCACAGAGCCATTCTATCCAATCCAGCCTGGCATCAGAGGACAGTATGAGGGGCATAACCCTCCCCTTTTGCATTCCATTTTACTATTGGGAACTTTTGGGGACAGTTAATTTTTCAAAAGCTTATAGTCAATTATATGGCAAAACAGTCAACATGGACACCATCAGTCAGAATTCATGATGAACTGCATGTAAAAACATATCAGTATTTAATCAGTAGCATTTTTAAAAGAGCGTAATGTAGCACATAAACGTCGTAACGTCTCAAAGCAAACTATCCTCTCCTCTATGCATCTTTTGAGCTTTATGCTATCAAAATAGCCCATTTTGAATTCACAAGCCTTACCCATGGCAGATACACCTGGCGCCACAACCAAGTGCTGCGGTGCTTGGTGGCTGCACTAGAGGCCAAGAGGGTAATCACCAACGGCATGCCCTTGGAAACCGGAACTGCCTTTCGGCTACAAACATCTTTCATCCGGGAGGGGGAGAAGAAGCTGGCCAAAAGAACGTCTCCAGACTCATGCCCTCTGAATGCAGCCCGAGACTGGGAAATGCAGGTGGATTTAAATCCTCACCTTCCCACCTGAAATCGCAGCAACCAACCTGAGGCCAGGCCTGGTCCTGTGGTCCAAATCCTGTTGACATGTCTTCATCGTGGAGCTGACATGCAGTCCCATGGTAGGAAATCATCGATGAGGCATTCGAAAGGGAAAAGCTGCGATATGCAAACCTGGCAGCTGAAGCAGAGGATCGGGGCTGGAAAGTGTTTTGTGCGACCTGTGGAGGTGGGCTGCAGGGGCTTTGTAGCTAGTTCCACCACAAGGCTACTGAAGGAGGCTGGAGTCAGAGGGCAGGCTCAGCGGAAGACTATCAAGGAGCTTGCAGATACCTCCATAAGAGACGGTCTGGGCTACTCATGGAGCCTCCAGCGCGGCACACACCCAGGTCTCATCAGCCTGTGGTGGGCCATCCTTGGGCGAGGGTGTATTGTGATAAAAGGCCGAAACACCCAATGGCCCTAGGGTACACAACTGACGATGTGGCAGAGCACCACCAGATGAAAACTCATGCGGTCACCTCCAACCCTACCTAAGAGGAAATCGCCATACAGTGCTGGTCATCAAGGGATTTTAACACCTAGTCCTAGTAGACATACACTGCTTTGTGATGTCACAAAAATATGTCCATACATTCAGGTTCATTGAGATTTTTCAGTGTGAGATGGTCCGGCTAAACTGCTGTCGGCTGAATATATAGACTTATTTGGTGACACCAAAAAAGCAGTAAAGTCAAATGGTTATTTTGTGATGTCACAAAAATATGCCCATCTTTTCAGCCTATGGCAGTTTAGTCAAAGTTTCAGCCTGAGGGGGTGAGGCTAAATGTCTGTGGAGCTAATACATGGGCATGTTTTTGTGAAATCACAAATGCAGCAAACTCAACATGGGAAAGTTTTGTGATGTCAGAATATTCAGAATACAGTAGTTCAGCTCAAGTTTCAGCATGAAAGGGTGAGGCTGATCTGCTGTAGACTGAATATATAGACATATTTTTGTTACATCACAAATGTAGTGAAGTCACAACACTACCATGGGGTACAGTTTCTTTCCTCAAGTCATCAGACTACTCAACTGGAACTAAAGCACAATACACACACACACACACACACACACACACACACACACACCGCCAACAACCCCCCTCCCCCTTGAACAACTCACTTCAATTACCTGTTAAAATACTCTTTTAAATACTGCACACTCTGTTTAAAACATAAAACAGGACATTCTCTATCATGTACATGCTAGAATTTGCACAACTGCATTTATTGCTGTTTTTGCACATGTAACTTCTATTATGCAACTTTGCACATCTCTGCTGCTAAAATACAGTACCAGTCAAATACTGCATTTATCCTCACTGTAGCTGTTGTAAGTCGTACTGAACATTGTCTTGTCTTGTCTAGTTGTATTATTGCTCGCGTTCTTTTTCGAGCTCTTTGCCCTGTTTGCACTTGTGATCTTGTGTTCTGTTCTGTCCTGCTCTGTTCTTGTGTTGCACCATAGTCCTGGAGAAACCTGAATGTGTGGCTCATGTTTGAGAAAGAGAAGTTGAAAAATGGTAAAATAAAATGTAATTATGGTAGATAAAACCAAAGTGGATAAAACTAAAATGCAAGAAAAATGCAGGATATTAGCCCTTTAATTCAATAAAATAATGTTGCATTTGTTATGGTTAAACATTGCTTATTAATGCAAACAACCCCTTTAACTGTCCCCCACTCCAGTGACCTATTGAGTTTGTGTAATTACTGGCTAATCGTCCGTGAGATTAATAGGCGTATGTTTTCAGGGGTTAAGGAACTTCAGCGATGTTAAGTACAATGGACTAGCAGTAATTCATTTTTTAAGAAGAGCTTACATAAAAGTTCTAGGGTTGATCAAACACTTAGCATCTTGGAAAAGATGTTACAGCACTGTGATCAACACTGTGCACCAACGAATTCACTCCTAAAATAAAATCTGATGAAATCAGGCAACGTAAATCCGCTATAAACAGCATATTCATCAAAGGAGGCCTTTCAGTGCAGCAAAAGGGCCGATTGAAGGGGGGTGCTGAACAGGACAAACCGCTTCATTAGTATGATCAGCAGAGGGATCTTGGCTTTCCAAGCTGCTTTGGAGAAGAGCCAGGACACCTCGAAGAAGGACCTAGAGGCTCCAGGTTCAAATATCCTGGTGTACAAGCAAAGGCCTGCAGAACTAACCTCAATAAATACAAAGAAATAGCGGCCCTGTCTAGCTACCGGGATGAAATCCTAATAGGCAGAGACAAAAAAAATAAAGATGCAAGGATGAGTCACACTGTTGATTAGATTCTTTATTGTTTTATCTTTGGGTCCACTTCACTGCACACTGGACACTCAAATGTCATGAACAAGGAACTTTTACACTATTGCACTCATTAGCCACTTTATTAGAAACACCCACCAAATACTTCTACTCACTTCCCAGCACAAATCTTGTCTAATAAAGTTGTCAGTATGTGGAAGTATAAGATAGATGTTTCCAGAAAAGTGGCCAGTTAGCAAATGCAAAAAGTAAATGCTTCTAATAAACTGGTGAGTGGAGGTGTTTCTAATAAAGTGGCTGGTAAAAGATTCCAATACCTGTATCGTGAAGATAGCCCTTGTCTGCTATCACTGGACATTTGCTGTGCTAACTTAAATACCACTTCTCATGTTGTAGATATTATTCTACAACCGAGAAAAAGCCAAAGTAATCCAAAAGACATGACACCTATTGGAGTTTGTACTTTTTTGTGCATTTATAGTACACAGGACATTCGACAAGATAGGACAGGTCATGTAGATACTCAGTATGGGGAGAACCACAGGTCAAGTTGGTGGAATGGAGGTTGGGCCTGTTAAATTCCCAAAGCAACAAAAGCGAAATCAAGTCAGAAACGGGTTCTGACAGTCTCTGGAGCTAAATGTATTGGCAGGGGACTTTATGAAGGGCTAATTCAGTCAAGGCTAATGTTCACGGCTTTCCAGAAAGTGCTGGCTCAGCACGGCTGTCCTCAGCCAGCGAGACAAGGCCACATTCATCATGACATGCATGTATGCAGATATTTTTTCACTCTCTTTAAAAATTACCCAGACTACAAGAACACAGCTCCTGCTTCAATATCTGGTGGCCCCCAGTGGGGAAATCACATATACAGTAATTTGGTTTATGGTCTCGGAAAAGGATATTAAACCACACAAACAAATGTTAAAAACCTTGGAGGATTGCAGATTTATGAATCCAATTTCGCAAAACGTCAAAAAAAAAAGAAAAAAGAAAGAAACAGCCGTCTTTTTGATGTCAGCGACAGTGAAGGTCAGACTGGTGCCAATTATCGAGCAGTCAAACGTAAGGGTGTGTGTTCCTATACCATTTCCCATAAAATGTACATTATGGGCCAGCTTGGCCATGTCTTAGTTTCTAAGTTCTATTATTTCCTTGAAGTTGGTTTATGTTGCTTTTCATGGTAGAACAGAGATATTTTCATTTATCCCCCTTTAATTTTTGTTGCTAAAAATATACATCATTCTGATTATATGTACCGTTTAGAAATTGTCACATGACATGAACTGAATAATCTGACAAGTTCGCCCTTTATTGCATGATGGAAGAGCCCAATCGTGGATACAAATGAGAAAGCCGGAAAATCACGCGTCTGTGAACGCTCCAAATCAAGGAGATAAGATTCCCACCAGAAACTAACGTTCACACACACACACACACAGCAAGGTAGGTAAGCAGTGTCTTAGAACCAGAGTACCCACGGTTGAGGCGAGTTGAGGTGACGGCTTTGTGAGAGTCGGTATGGGACCCAAACGTCTGAGTGCCATGTGCTTACCTATTTCCTACTTAAATACCCCGAGACGTGAGTCATTTCCTGTGCCTACGAGACATCTTGTGACTTGTCTGTGTGACATAAAGACATATTTGCACATGTGGGAAACACAGCCACATAGTATTGTACTTATTCCAGAGACGTCAATGAGTAACCAAGGCAATTAGAAGCTGTTAACAATACTTTCACCTGTATTTGACCTCAGACAGAGATTAATCTCTGTGTTCCCGTCCAAACCTAACTAATGTCTGGAGTTAAAGCATCAACACTGTTGAACTCCACTCAAAATTTACCCACTGTTGAGGCATAGCCTTCTGGGAGCACATCTAAAATGGGTTACAGCTATAAAAATAACTATTGGAGTAAAATATGCTTAAAATATATTTTTGGTTTTAGAATTTCAGGGTTAAAAATGAAATTAGATTAAACTGAGGTTTTGGTTAGATTATAAATGGTAGCACCTTTTGGCGTGTTGATAAAACTTAAACATCATCTAGACCAGATGTCTCCAACCACCGGGCCGCACAGAAAGACAGAATAAAAATATTTTATTAATTTTTTTCTAAATAAAAGATCTTTTATTTAGAAAAAAATGCTCATCTCAATCACATATTATTGTACATCAAAATTTTATCCCACAAGCTAGCAAAAATCAGTAAAAAACAAATGCACTTTGTTTTTAGTTGTATCTATACCGGTCTGTGACAATATTGATTCACATGAAACCCAAAAAAGACTTCCAAGCTTTGCCGTTTCACCTGTTGTTTAAACAAATAAGTAAACAAACAAACAAACAAACAAAAAAACCCCCTGAAATTTTAAAATGCTAGAAATGTTGGTAACAATCCACTGAAGGTCAGTATTTGTATGATTTTGTGATATCTTCCTCTTAAGACAACTGACATTATCCTGCATAAACAGTTATAAAGCCTTTTTCCAACAAGCATCAGTGTTATAAAAGCTGATCTTTCAACCGTGATGTTTCTGCTAAGTAAGTGTTACAACTAGAGATGCTTCTTTGAAAAATTCTTTATATATGACTAGATAGGCTTATGTCAGTTGTCAGGTAAGGCATTTGTAGGCATCATTTCACCCTTTGAACGCCGGCCTTCAGTGAAGTACATCATGTGACACAACCCTTTGCATTTAATGAAATTAGATGATTAACCAAATAGAAATGCAGAAGAGCCATAAAGATAAGAGAAAAGATTTGTTTATTTGCTCATAATGGTGATCGTCGGTCAGTCTGTTGGCATCTACACAGCACTTATGCAATGTTTTGGGAGTTTTCCACCAAAACCAGCAGGGTGCTAAAAACACGCTGGCAGCGCTTTGCTTTTCTTCGCACTCTGCCACGTTCCTCGGCCAAAAAAACTTGCTGAACTGGAACTCCAATTCAAGATCAGAGGTAAAAGCAGCGTTGTTTGAACTGTTGAGATATGTTTTAAATATTCTTCCACTTAATCACGACACTGGTTTAATTATTAATGGAGCCGCTTCCTATAACAGAGCAGCAAAAGAACATTAGCATAAGCCCCGACTGCTTCATTTCATCTTCATGTTTGAGTGTTGAGATTACATCGTATGCATTATGTTGAACAAAGGCAATGCTTTTTAGAGATGTACTCCCGAGGGAAATGTGAGTAGTGAATAATGTTAACATTTGTTGATAAAACTTTATATAGAAAGAGCTTAAGCTACATGACTTACTTACCAGAGTGTGTCTTAGTTTTGGGGCTCCAACACACCGCTCTTGCCCATTGCGTTATACACCTGGTACCAGGTTCACCAAAGCATTCCTATGAAAAGAATTGTGACACTTTACTAAAGAGCAATATTCATAATGGCTAGCATAAACCTACAGCTGGCATAAACCTCATTCACAAAGGTCATGTCTAAAGTCACGTGTCACGGAATAAGCCTTTGTAAGTGTTAATGTAGGTTTATATCAAATGGCATAGAAAGTCAAAAGACGTCTGTTAGAATGAGCCTTTAGAATTTTCTATGTATGTGACATCCTGACCAGTTTTGCCCTGGTTTTAATGACAAGCTTGATTTCCCCTTTTCTTAATCCTCCCTTTGGTTTGTCCCATTATTTTGGCCTGTTTCCTCTCTATCTACCCTCATGCTTTTCCTGACTATGCCCCGCTCTTCTTACTGTTCTCTTACATTTCATTCTTTCCCCTTGTGTTAACTGTTGTGCTAACAGTTTATGCCTTCTTTCTTGTTCTGGTTTTCAGTTATGTCTGGCTTATGCTCCGCTATTTGTGTAGGGGTCTTTTTGATGCTCATATGTGTCTAGATCATGCCAATCTTGCTTCTCAGGACCATGCACCCTGCCCTTTCTGCCTACAATTCAGTTTTAGAGGTTTCCTTTTCACCTTTTATGGGTTACAAGAAGTGAGGTTGTCATAAGATTGTGGATACATTTTAAGAACACCATTTTTAAAAAATTCTAAAAGTTTTCTCAAATTCATACTTAAGGGTAATAAAAACAGCATTTAGCAAACTTTCTTTCTTGAGACACTTGTGAAATTGGCCCCCAGTTCCTCTTATGAAGACTGATAATTAGCTGAGGAGCTAAATTAGTGCAGGTCCCTCAGGGCCCTTAAAGAAACCCATTGATATTATGGACTGCACCACTTACTGTGTCGGTTGTCTTTCTTCTGAGACTTACACAGCGGTTCTCAGTTCTAGTCCTCAGGGACGTATTTTGTGTATGTGTGGTCCTGCTTACTGAGGGCTTGATAATTAGCACATGAGTTAAAGTGGTTGATAGATCTAAGGAATGTCCAAACCTCAACATTCTAACATACTTAAAAAAAAAACATTAACTGATATACAACCCTTGTTTTCTGAAAACTGAAATTGAGTAAAATACTTTGTGGAGACTGTACATTTTGAAAAACAAACATGTTCAGCTTATTTCTGAAAACACTGAAGATCAACACATCTTTGAACATGAAAACAAGAATTTGATTGACATTTGGTTGCTACCCTGATTACATAAATCCATTAAAAGCACTTACCAACCCAACAATAAAGGCAGCATGGAGCTTATTTTATACAGTGATAGGAAATACAATAGCATGTAGTTATATATTGTTGTAACATTGGCAGGTGGATGTAATTAGTAATTAGTATCCAAAAATATCATGACTGCCCCAGTACGATACTTTACAAGACAAACGTCACACTAATGACATCATTGGAGTAGTCCAGTCAATAACATCCTCATATGAAGACACTGCTGGAGACACAGGAGGGAGTTTTTTTCCCCTATAAATGACAGTATATTGTGCTACAGGGTTTACTTACTGATATTTTTCTCAAATAATTTACGTTTCAGGAAAAGAATTGGTGAAACTTTCTCTGATCAGCTGTGGCTGTGCGGGGGAGGACATGCAGAGCCCCCTGTCCCGCGCTGTAGTTCGGGGAGTGGGCGTAAAGCGCACCAAGGTTATTGGATTAATACCATCGTGCTTCTGTACATGCATACGTATGAGGACCCGGAGCGGGAATAGCAGAAGTGAGCATGGCATAAGGGAATAAATTAGGCAGCGAGGTTGTGGACTCAGCAAAGTAAAGCTTATAGACAAGGGAAGAATTAAGAAAGTACTAATTTACATTTACAGTAATTTAAATTCTTATTTGTTACATTTTCACAAGAGTCTGTTTGGTGTAACATAAACGGTCTGCATCAGGGAAGTGGGCCTGCCTCTGTGCACCATTCAGAACACAACATTTAAAATCAAAGTTTTATTTTATATATAATCAAGGTTTTATATTATAGAGGTCCCCAAGAATTGGGCCGTGAAGCAGTTCACCAAAATGATGGAGCTCCAACCAATATCTATGCAATGAACCTCAGTACCTGAGCTCACTTATGCTCTCATGGATGAATGCAATCAAAATCTCACAGCAATGGTCGAACATCTATCCTTCCCAGAAGAGTAGAAGCTGCAGCAATGGGAGAGCCCCGCCGCCCACTTGATATCCTTGATTCGGAAGAAATTTATGAGCAAAGCTCATGGACAACACCTTTAAGATAAGATACAAACCGATATGTCAGGCCCAGTACATGTTTCAAAAGAACATGGCCTGACAACCTTGAAGCTGAAGCATGATGAATAGAACATGACTTACAGCAAGTTAAGGAAGATGCCTTCACAAGATGTGTCATGAAGTCTCCTTCAGTTTCACTGTAATCTAGGTCCTCTTCAGTTGTAGAACATTTCAGGTCTTGGCAAATTAGTGTTTGCTCTCCATGACCAAACCAAATGAACAGACTCTATATTATATTTATAGCCTTCAACTGCAGATAAAATGTAACACCACATCATGAGCCTAAATGAAAAGAGATATCCTGGTCCTAATTATACGTATATCGGATACAAATGGTGTGTATGCCTCATCTTTCCTCAGAGATGCCCAAAATGAGGAATTAATTTGCGTAACTCCTCTTGCATCAGAGCTCAGATCATTTAATACACTGATCAGCCATACCATTAAAACCACCTGCCTAATATTGTAAGTCCCCCTAATTCTGCCAAAACTGTTCTGAATGGTTGAGACACGGACTTCACATGACCTGTGATGATGTGCTTTGGTATCTGGCACCAGAAGCAGATCCTTTAAGTGTAAGCTGTGAGGTAGTGCCTCCAATTGGTCAGACTAGTTTGTCTAGCACATCCCATGGATGATTGATTGGATTGTGATCTGGGGAATCTGGCGCATCTTTCATCGATGGTGAAGGAAAAAGGATGACAGAACAAAGCCAATAGGCCTGAAAAAGGCCACTGCCATCACTTGCCATGAAAGGGTGTACTTGGCCTTCACTAATGTTCTAGTAGATAGTACTCTATGCTATTGCGTCAAAGTAACATCCACGTGAATGCAGGACCCGAGGTTTCACAACACAACGTTGCCCTGAGCATCACACTGCCTCCACTTTGCCTTCTTCCCATAGTACATCCTGGTGCCATCTTCCCCCCAGCACACCTACCTAGCTATCCACATAATGTAAAAGAAAACATGATTCATCAGACCAGGCCACCTTCTTCCATCACACTGTGGTCCAACTCTGATGATTATATGCTCATTTTCAGTAACTTTCCAGGAATTACTTTTTGAACTTCTGGAGTACAAGGGTGAATCAGAGACCATTCAGTCCCTCTGGTGGTCAGTAGCCAATGAAGGCCGTAACTTTTGTGATCTTGTAAGCTGTTTTTAAATGCTATTGTTCATGAAGTCCTGGACTGGAGGGGTAAGATATAATGGTGAGCATGTAAAAAGCATTATTCATATTTATTATTGCTGTACTGCTACTAAGAATGGCAACATATGCACATCCCATGCTATATATATTATGTAGTTTGGGCATTTTAGAGCTGTTTTTACATTGACGAATAACATGCTAGTCACTTTACGGTAAACATGTTAAACCTTGCAATGAATACGTAAGAAACTGGGGTCTAAATCTTTCTCTGTTATTGTCAGTAAAAAAAGAGACATTCTGACTGTGACTTGGTCTCAGAAGGCCAGAGGGAGGCCTATCGTTTCCTAATAGGCTACGGTATTGGATCAGGGTTCATATAAAAGTGCTTTGTTCAGTTGAAGAGGATTTCTTAATACTGTTACACAGATGACATTCAACTCTATTTCACCTCTCTTCCTGCCAGCTCCCAGAAGATATCTGATTTTCTGTCCAACGTCCTGGGTGCAGAGCCACTACCTCAAGCTGAATCCTGACTAAATCAAATTGTTCTACCTCCACGATAGAAGAGAGTTGGCCGTACCCTGCCCAAGCTCAGCTGGAAAGAACTTTGTCAGGGTTAATATAATAGTTTGCACAGTCGACCTGAAAAACCTTTAGCAAGAATTAGTAAGACTAGGATTTAACCTAATCTTCACATGGCCCATCTAGTCAACCAGCTGAACCTCTCAGCTGACAGTCACTACATACCTTTCCTTTTTAGAAACTGAAGCAATGAGTTTAATGAGTGCATCTGCACTGGAACATGGTCAGAGGAGACAAGAAAGTGAATGGTGAGGAAACTGTAGCCTGGTAGAGATGAAAAATCTGGATACCAGATGGCCATCATCATCACATTTCCTTGTTTCTCCTCTCAATTTGTTCAGTCCAATCATTGTTGGATGGTATGCAGTATTAAGTGGTATTCTGATGCCAGTGGTGTTTATACATGGAATGAGATTTATTAGGTAGGCTTGAATTTCAAATATAGACCACCTAGATAACTGCCTAGGATGGCATGTGAATTGTTGGGAGTAGCAAAATGTCCCGCGGAAAATTTTTGCATGTAAACGCATGGCATCTGAGAGTTGGTCCTATCATCAGGACCTTGCGAGTTTGATCCCCAGTGATCCGTGGCCAATAGAGTCCAATAGAGCACAATTTACTTCACTATTTCTTGGTGGGTGGGTTGGGCCTCCTTCGCCTCGTTACACAATGTGATGCTAGACAAGTATAGGTGTCTGTTAGCTGACCTGGCTGTTGCCAGTCTGCAATATTGGCAGTTGGTATTATTCTTCAATGGTTTGAGATTTTTAATGACGTTGCATTATCCTCAGCTTGAAAAGATGTAACTCGAAAGAACCACAAGGCTGTCTCCACTTTCCAAGGTTGGTGGTATTGTTTGATTGGGGCAGTTTTAGTTAGTGGGTGGAATTGCTCTTTGAAAATGAATTAGTCAGAAAATCTAAAAATAATTTAAAGAAAATCCAGACATTCCCAAATTACACAATTCTAATTTGTTACCTGGGATGAAAGGCAGTTCCTTAACCAAGCTGCTTAACCAAGTGGTTTATCCACTTGATCCTTCATTTGAAAAATGTTCTTGAATACCTTGAACCTACATGTAATTTACTTCTCTTATTGCTATCGCTTTGTCCCAGCCAAGTCGGTTAAAATCAGCAAATGCCCACATCATCTTCCTATCAGCTTCCTATTCTTTATGCAAAGTTTCCCAATGAAGATGAAATAAGCTGTGTGCAACCAGAAACCTTTAGCAATTGGTGTACCTAAAGTAATTACTATATAGCCCATGCCACCAAAAATCAAGAGTTTCTTGTATGATTCCACACTATTTTGGAGTACAATCTGGTTCTGCTTTATTTACCCATACCCTTTTCCAAATTTCACAGGCAAGTGGTGTAGAATAATTTCTCATGGACTATCAGTTTGTGAAGTAGCAGTAAGAGCACTGATGTTCTCAGTTGCAGCCCTCACAAACCCCTTGGTGAAGAGCTGTAAGGGTAGAGAAGCCTCTGCTAGCCTCTCTTGGTGGCAGATCAATTCTGCAACCCTGAGGAACTGGGCAAAATCACTGTGATCAATGGAAGGTGGAAAGCTCAGACTCAAAGAGATATGGGCCAGCACAGCCCACAGGGGCAGTGGGCTTACCTAGTCACACAACCATGAGAAAGCTGGCTTTGGAAAAACTGTTTTGCTGCTGTTTTCCTCCTCAATAATGAGCCTATGGGGCAAAAAGTGTTGCACTGTTGTCTTCATCCAAACTGTAGGCATATAGGGAGGATATGTTGTGAAAATAGAAACACTTACAAATATAAAAATATGATATACGGGTATTAGGGGTAAGCTTACATTAGCCACATAGCTATACTGCAAAAACATTTTGGTTGAAGATGTTTTGGGATAGAATTTGGTTGTCCACTACAATGCTTCAAAATAGCCTAGATCAGTGGTTCCCAACCTCAGTCCTGGAGGCTCTGCATATTTTAGTGATTTGACTGTGTGTGCATGCCCAATTAAACCCAGGAAAGACTTACTGGCTACTAGCTTAGCTGTATCAGGTGTGGAAAATGCATAGAAAACATTGGCCTAATCATGATGATAGACTAAGTTTTGTAAATAAGGAGTGTGCCCAACCTCTTTTCAGAAACCTTGAAAGGAAGTGGAATGTGTACTCCAAATGCCCCTTGAAGGTGTTTACATCTGGAGATTGGGGATGCCAAGCTCAAGGAACAACTTTGACTTAGTACTGGAGTGGAATATGAGACATTCGTGAGAGAACATTGTCCCTTGATCATTATATGACAGTGCAAAGCAACCATCAGAACTAATGACTCCTATGAAACTCCTAACCATTATGGATCCATTACAATGTTGGCAGAAACAGCTGGTAACAGACGTTGAGGACTAAGGACATCTTTTGGCTGCTAATGCATTTAGTGTATATGTAGAAAAAACTCATCACACAACATTTTTCTTTGGCATTGGTCTGGGAGAGTGGCACTTGATGCCTCTCCTTGCTTTGCATATTTGAGTGTTTTCCATGTTTCCAATGTAAGTGATCCAACTAATCAACTGGTTAAGAAGATTTTTCTGGGTGTTCTGAGTTTTCCTGGGGGTCGAGACCCAGGTTGGGACCTGCTGTCCTAGAATTCAGACTTTGTGTTTCCTACATTAGATGTAACTTGTCTTCACACGGTCAGCCTTTCCAGACGACAGCTTGCCATGAATTTGAGCTTACAATGCTCAGTTTCTGTCAGGACTGGCTAACAGATGTGCTACTTCAGTTCTGTGTCTAGTTTAGAGGTCATGGCGTTGCAGGGTTTTGACGACTCTTCGGATAAATGTTTGTGTAGCCCTGTTATTAAGCTTCAGCTTGTTCCTCTTTGCCAGTGTGTTCATGGGTTGGCATGTGTTGTCATGGTTTCCCAGACTGTTCTCCTTGACACATGCAGTCATTTCGCAACTTATGTGATAGGTGCACCTGGGCTTCTAGTGCTGACTCTTGTATACAGACCTCAGAGCTCTTATGTCAGAGCTCTTATGTCCTGTTGAAAACTCACATATAGCCACTGCAGGTCTTCAGCCCACATACTCAACAAATAAGAATGTTAATGAGGGCTATTCCATAGAAGACTGGATGGTTCAAATGATAGTGAAGGTTGTTTTTCTCCTAACAACATTCATTCCAAGCCTAACCTAATGTTTTTATTATAAGAATCACTGATATGCCTCATCTATGGACCTTTAAACAAAATGTAATACTGGTCGAGGAGTACTTTATCAAGCATGAAAACATTTTTTTTTAAGTGTTTTCATTTGTTTAAGTAAAGCTATCCAACATGTGAACCATGTGAAACAGTAATTGACTCCTTAAAATGAATAGCAAAACACCCCATACCTTTCCACTACCTCCACCATGTTGAGTGTTGGTGTGGTAGTTCTGCTGTGAACTGCAGTATTTGCCACAAAGGGACTAAAAAGTGACACCTTGGACATGTCTGTCCATAGAACACTATCAAAAAAGCTTAGGAAATGGCCAGGAAACCCACAGTTCTTTTGATGGAAAACTCATTTTCAGTTCTCCTGGAACCTATGGTGATGTCCTGCATGGTTTGCCTCAAAACTATTGGCAGGTTGGACAATTATGGGGAGCTTCATCAATGTTTCAGGGTTCTCACTTTTTCACCATGGTTTGGTGGTGTTCTTAAATTTAAGGTATATATTTTCCAGGCTCTAGTACTCCAGTAGCTTTTTGTCATCTTAAATACGTAGTTTTGTAAAATAAATGTGCACATTCCATTGTAACATCCACTGTAATGTGTAACATAGCAGAGTTGGTTCAGTGTCGATATCTTGAAAACACCTAACAACATTCTTGCAGTCCAGATATAAGGAGTGAACAGGAGGCTCATACATTATTCTAAATAAACAGTAATCAAAATGAATTTCACATTTTTTAATCTATTATAGTGTGCCCCCCACACACAAATGCACACACAAAATCATGCAGATTGCTTGGTTTGATGTCTTGTCATGTCTTCCTGTTTTTACAGAGCTCATCCCACCAATTCCTTGTTTACTCACACACACACACACACACACACACACACACACATAATAGCTCTAGTTACTTATTCACATGTGGAGTCATGTTAATCTCACAACACATTGTGTATATTTGTATATCATCTGACTTGCTTTTACCTACCATGTTTCTTCAACATTTTATAGTTTTTATTCCATTTTAT
>JBBJLS010027500.1:0-14720 GCA_037577275.1 Bryconaethiops microstoma
GTGTGTGTGTGTGTGTGTGTGTGTGTGTGTGTGTGTGTGTGTGTGTGTGTGTGTGTGTGTGTGTGTTTGTGTGTCAGAGAGAGGGAGAGAGAGATAGAGGCGAGGGGGAAAGGGAGAAAAAAGCTGGAGATCTTTCCTTTCTTGAGATAAGAGAAGCCACCAAAACAGGCAGAAGCTTCAAAGTGAGGGAGAGGCTCCCATGGGACAGCACCGTAAACCTCTTCCACACACACACACACACACACACACACACACACACACACACAAACAGCCCCTGATCTGAACACAGCACATCCTATGATGCACACACGTCTTACTCTCTCTCTCTCTCATCAAACACACAAGGTTCGGAGCCCCTGGGTGTAAACGCGGATTACTAATGAGGTCAACAACAAAAAAATAAAGAACCCCGCAGCCACTGAAATGTTTCAAAAGCGAGACACATAAAAGTGATCTCATTGTGTCCCAAGTTAGGAGCTGTTACTCACGCTTTTGAAAATAATGCCACTTTACACGGGTGTTCATGCCATAAGAGTTACTCACTGCCCCATCAGTCACTCACTCAGAAATTCAAGTACGTTTAATATATAAAGTTCTTGGCCTATTTCTATAATGCACTTTATTCTGTAGTATTATTTATAGGGAATTTTAACTTCTTGACTCTAGACTCTTTATTTTGTGTATTTGGTAATATTATAATAAACACTAATAGTAATATTTATACATTTATTTTCCCCACTTGCTGGCTGTTATATGAGACTGATTATGGCTCCAGAATAGAGGTTTACAGTTACACACTGTAACTGAACTTTTAGGAGACACAGGGAGTTCCCCTGTGATCAGAAGGTTGTGAGTTTGAAACCCATGACTGCCAGTGGCATTAACTTATTCTAGACTCTTCTAGACTTTTTATTGTGTATATATACAGTATTAAATATTTTTGCAGGTGCCTAAACTTTTGTACAGATCTACATATCACAAAACAATATGTAAAGTAAGATAAGGTTTTAAAGCTTTGCATAAGTGGCTCAGAGGGGTTTTAGAGTCAAAACTTGATGAGTCAGAGCTGTATTGGTGGCACAAGAAGCAACATACAGCAACATACAACATTCAACAGAGTGCAGGTTACAACAGACAGTAGACAATAAACAAACAATAAATAGACAGCAAGTGAAATTACGTTAACCTTCTGGAGTGATGAGTATTGCACTATAGGTCTGATTACTGCACACGAGGCAGTTACAGCATTGAACAGAGATCCAGGGACGACAGAACGCTACAATAAATAGACAATAAATAGATAATGTAGCAGAGTAACAGCAATGTGAGTGGAATGTGAATCTTAGTCTATCAGAATGAAAACATTGCACTATATATACATATATCAGGGGGGTAGTCTTCAGGGCATGGTGGAATATGTATATATTAAGCGAGATAGGGTTCTGAATTTATCAATATACTGTATGTCAGGTAAGATAGGGTTAAATACTAAACCCTTTCCTCACTTAGACCACCCCTGGAATCTGTAATCATGGTCTAAGGATCATAATGTTTGAGTTCTTCATCTTGGAGGTCACATATACTTTTTGCTATCATGTTCCTATATATGACACAAAGCTCACATGGTCTGCAATCATGATACGCTGCACTGTGGACCACACAGAAGAATTTAATGAGAGTGTAATGCTCAAATATTTCCTTTTAACAGCAAAGAGAGGGGTGTGGAGAAGCATGATGAGTGTTTTGCAGGAAGGCACTAGAGATTCCACTTACACTCAAACCTCTTTACCTACTATTATACTGGACCATTGACCTTTCATCCACCGCTGTAAGGAAACCACATTTGGGGGTGGGAGGGTCTAAAGGAGATGCTGGAAAAGTGAGGAGAAAAACAGACAGAAAGAAAGAAAGAACAAGCCAGAGAAATCAGTAAAAGAAGCACATACAGCTTATAAAAAGGAAAATGTGTTTTGGAAAAACTTTGCAGTGTTGCCTTGCAACAATATTCCTTTTATATATTGTTCTATTATCCAAATGTATCCAAAGAATTGAGCTGTATTGTCAGAAGACAGGCCCGCCTCAAGCAGCATCGTAAAACAAGCACTTAGAATGATTTTCTCCACAACAATAAAAAGTTTTTTTCTCTCCTGCTGCTTCTCCACCATCCCCACAGACTCAGGCAGGGTGATGGCTGTGGAGGCAAAAGGCATACTGTAGATCTTTATGGGAAGCTTTTTTAAAGTCATAAAAAATGACATGAAATGACAGCATGTCATTTAAAAAAAAAAAAAAGCATAAGAAATACTGCATTCTACGTTGTAACAAGTTGCATCAGATTTAGGAGTTTATATATAAGCATGTATTTAGTGTGGTAAAGTTATGTAATAGAATTTATATTCATAATCAGACATAGGAATGTGTCCCTATGCATCTGTCAAAACGATTTATATGCAATGTTATAAGGCCTAGAAAAGTTTGCATAAAAATGTGTAAACTATCTACACGTGTTTATCTTAACAATGAAAAAAATGAAGTTTAACTAAACATGAAAAATACACAAACAAACACAAATACACAGTCCCACAGCTAGCAGGGAGAAGAATCCTCTGGAGGTGACGAGTAGGCACCCAAATCATTCCACTGTTCACACTCCACTGTCATGATTTTTGTCATGGTTTTCTGACAGTCCCATTCCACCAGGAACACAGCTTCACATTTTGTGTCTAAACCCAAACCAAACAGCAGAATTCTGTGAAGCAGCTCATATAAGGCAGGACAGGATATTGCCGGTATCCTAGCAGGGAAAATAACAGGAAAAACTGAGTAAAAACATGGGGGAAAAACATTATATATATATATTTAATGTTTTTCCCCCATTTTTTTACTCATGTATATATATATTACAGTAATACAATGTATCACTGTCTCATTGTATATATTGCCATATTTCCAGTGTATTTTCATGTATATATATGTATATATTAATTTCATTCTTCTATCTGCTCTTTTTGCAAATAAAACTGTTACTCTGTACTTCTGGTTGTACGTCAACTGCATTTCATTAGTTTTGTGCTTGTACACCACACCATGACAATAAAGTTGAATCTAATCTAATCGAGATTCAACACAGAAGCTCATTTTGGCCCAATAGATGAAATGTAAATGGCGGCGCCAACTAGGAGTTCCTTGAATCCATTCGTTGTTTGTTTGCTGTTTTTCGCATGATCTTGGACCTAGTGGACCCTGGGGCACAAGAGTGTGAATGGTAAAGGGTATGTAAGGTAAAGTGTGCTTAAAGCTGGAAGGAGACTGTGAGAACCTTAAAACATTTGGAAAATGATGTCCAAGCCCACCCGCACCAGTCATGTCCTGTTGAGCTTGAGCAAAAACGTCCAGAACAAAAACAGACCCACAAGGAACAAAGACAGAACACCACAAGACTACACAAGTGCTGGCAGGACAGGACTAAAGGGAGAGTGCAAAATGGAAAAAAAATGTGAGCAACAGAAAAATCATTTACAGGATAAGACAACATGCAGTGCTGTCTGCAGGAGCAGTAACAGCACTAGTGTGAGTGAATACAGTACTATGACAGACTGCATTCTTGCAGCACAGTCATGAAATGTGCAAAAAAATGCAAAGGAATGCAACACCAAGCATTTCGTCTTGTTCTTCGATGAACTGTACATGATATTGGCACCAGAGGCTGAGAGAGAGAGTAACTCAGTGCAATTGCTTCAATATTTGTTATGGTGTGGGATAATGTGGCTCCACCAATCCACAGCAGTCATAGAGTGGTTTGCACCACACTCAAGGATGTCTTCATTGTTTCTGCCACCATACTCCCCCTTCGTAGACCTATAGAAGAATTAATCCCTGCGCAGAGATGAAAGGTTTATAGTTGTCATCCATATCATTTAATACTATGAATGCTGGGTGCCAAGATATTCTTGTTGAGCATTGCCAAAGCTGCTTAAGGCATTCTAGAAGATACTTTCCCAGCTTCATCGCTAGAGAGGAAGTTAAATGTGGCATGAATGAAAACTTGTGACCAAATCTAGAGGAGAAGATGTACTAGCATGATGCTAGAAACAGAGTCAAAAAGCACTGAAATACTTATAAGCCAGTGATGATCATTATTGTATTTTGAGTCAATATTAAAACAAGAACAACTATTTCGCTGGTTATAGTGCATTTTGGAGGTGGGATGTGTTGTGTGACCAAACCGTGTTAGTACTGCAAACTGTAGTACTGCAAACTGTTAGTACTGCAAAAAGTTTTGAGAAATGCAACTTAGCAATTGTAAAACAAACTGAAATTAAATTTTCACTCTGTATTGACAGGTGCAAGTCTACAGCTCAGATGTTTCCATTTGTTTTGATGCCAAACAATGGAACTGTCACGAAGGAATTAGAGAAGACCTAAAGGCAGAGAAAACACAGCTGCCAAGCTTATTAAGACCAGAAAAAAGTGGCGAACAGACAGTGATTCAAAACCGACAGGCAAACAAATCTGAGTTGCAGTTTGCAAAGAGTGAATCTCGAAGTCCGAGCAACAATAGTCAAAGTCCCGAAAGAAATCCAATGAACAAACGGAGCAAGAAGGGCAAGATAAAAGAGTGTAAGGGAAGTGTGAGAGAATGAAAAAATGGAAGGGCAAGACAGGAGATAAACAGGAACGCTCGAAAATACTGACACTGACAATAAACATTGACAATACTTCGCTTTTTGTGTGTACTGGGTGTATTTGTACTGAATGAATCTGAGTAATGTGGTTAGAATTTAGGTGAATCTGACTGGGTTCTTATTGGTCTTTGTGGAGACGTGGACTGGGCTAGTGGAACTGTGCTGAGTTCAAGGTGAGACCTACTCTCTGGACTGGAGTCGCATTGCAGCCTAAATGAGTGTGTGTTTTTTGTTTGTTTCAATAAGCAATGAATGATAAAAAGTCAGAAAAAGCATCAGTAGGCGTATATTGCCATACAAGAGTTAGCCAAAATTGCTTTAAGGATCATTGTGCATTTAAACCAAGGCGGACACTGGACAGGCAACATCTAACGGCCCTCTGATATATCAAGTGACATTTAGCAAACTGGGTCAACAAGTCATGCTAGTCCTTGGTTTAGGGAGACAGGTGTGTGTGTTTGTGTGTGTGTGTGTCGGTCAGGGACCACCTCCCCAGTCAGAGGAAGTGTCCCATTTCCTTCAGGAACAGATCAAACGCTCGGCAGGATCTGCCGCCTCTACCCACAATCCCCTCGGTGTCCCTGACACTTTTTGCAGATGTGCGTGTGCCTGGACTTGCGTGCGGCCTCACATTCCCGCTTCATGTAAACACCTCTGTGTGTGTTAGTGTGTGTGTGTTCTGGGGTCTTGTGTTAGCCCCTCTGATGTGTTCCAAAGACCTTGAGGAAGTAAAAACATGCCTGCGTCTCACGAAACAGGTGATAGGGTCAACACATACGGACATACACACACACACACACACACACACACACACTCAAACACACACACACACACACACATGCACAATGTTGAATATACGTAGCATATCTGGCCATTGTTGCGCATGAAGGGAGTGAAGCAATACTTCAGCCAAATTTCCAACGTACACAATATTCTGCGTAATTGATATGTTTGGTGTCTTAATGAATTTTGCTATGGTTGCTCTTATATAGCAGAATGTCATTTTCAATGTAAAGGAAATCTTTTATCTCCATTTTGTGTGTGTTTTGACATAATGTGAAATATTATGTGCTCCCCTTTGTTTTGCGTGGCAATGTCATGATTGTCAGATCAACAGAACAAACCTAAAAGGCCCTTAGAATAGAAACTGCACTGTAAACTTACATGTTCCAACAGTATGTTTCTACAGTAATTTGAAGTTACTTTCGAGCTCATCGTGTGATGATTAAGGTTTGTTTGCACACTGTTAATTTTGGGCTATAAGCGTCCACTACTTATCGACATGAGCCTCATAGCTTCACTGCAGAATAGAAGAAGTGCCATGTCGTACCTGTTGATACTGAATGCAAACTGAATGCAAATATATTCAATAAAGTCACTGTAAATAGAATAACTTGTACAAGGTTTAAATACTACACAATAACTTTACGTTTTCTGAGATAATATATAATATAGTCTGAAATGATCTTCCATTGAGTTTTCTGGAATAAAGTGCCTGAATGGTTGTTTTCATATAACTTATAACTCTCTCCCCCTCTCTCTCTCTCAAATACACACACACACACACACACACACACACACACACACACACATACTGTTCAATGATCCCTGAAGCTAGGGTCACAGCGTGGTGTCCAGCAAGGGGCCACCCATGCCTGGGCCGTGACACAGTTACACTCAGACAATAAGAGGAGGCGTGCTCTGTATGAAGGGATGTGGACAAAGAACAGAGAGAAGAGTGAAGTAATGAGGGGGAAAGCAGGAGAGAAATGAGGAAGGAGAACAGAACAAGGGACATTAGCGGGCGGCTACTGCTAATAATGGTGAGAAGAGTGGGCCGCTTCACCAACTACACACACCACAAAACAAATATATGTAAGGAATATATCAATCAGGGTTTGGGGTGAAAGAGTGTGGTGTGTGTGTGTGTGTGTGTGTGTGTGTGTGTGTGTGTGTACGTGCGTGTGTGTGCGTGTGTGTCCGCACGTCTCCTTGCGGGGGGAGGGTCTTTTTGAGAGGCCGGTGATGTCATTTCAACCCAAGTGTCAGGCCATGATGGGCAGCCCCTTAAAAATCTGGGAAAATGCCCCTCGCTCAGAGTCTGTGTGTGTGTGTGTGTGTGTGTGTGTGTGTGAGAGAGAGAGAGAGAGAGAGAGAGATGGTATTCAAGATTCAAGATTCAAAATGTTTGTCACATACACATTTATACACGTTCGCATGAATCACTACTGACTCAGTGCCACTACAAACTTGGAAATAAAATAAAGAGTAGAACAATATAACAATCTGACAAATGTACACGAAAGTAAACAACATAAATATAACAAACAAACTATGGAGTGAAAGTATCTTAATATTTACAGTGGAGAACAAATAGAATATGTGAAAATTGACATTGTGCAAATGGTGAATGGTCGTCTGCTTTACAGTAAAGAAAAAGTGCAGAAGGCACAAGGGTATGGTGAGTGCTGTTGAGTGAATGTGAGGCATGTCCTGAGGATAAAAGCTCCTCTTGAGTGTCTCAGTCCGTTTGATGCAGGATGCAGATCCATTTGCCTGAGTTTAGCAGATGAAACAGAAAGTTCTCGTGATAGGAAGAGAACATAATGATCCGGATTGCTCTGTTTTGCAGTGTCTGTTGTAGATGTTCAGCAAATGTATAACGGCAAATGTATAGAAGGTTTTTAGGATTTTCGGAGAGACCCTAAACCTCCTAAGCTGCCTCAAATGGTAAACACCCTGCCTCGCATGGGCACGGTGGTAGAACAGATGGAATAAAAAAGCAAACAAATAAAATAAAACAACACTAATGCTTTTACTAGTAGAGATACTTCAAAACTGTTTAATCATTGCACAGATTAACAATATTTCAGTTTGAATATGGGTTCACATTCTTCCTTTTTGGGGGAATATAAAGTTTTGTTTCTTTTGCTGAATGTCTGGACCTCATTAAAAGGTCAGAAAGGTCATCATCTTCAGCAAGAATGCCATTGATTCTATAAGGCAGTGTATACTATAGATCTGGTATTTGGTCCTGCTGTAAAATTGGTTGAGTTTTCTTTAATGTCCCATGGAAAGTGTGACTTATTTGTGTTCCTCTAAATTGAATCAGCTGCTGCAGCTTGAGCTAGACAGTCAGCGAAATGAACACCTGATCACAGATACTGCATATGCCATGATGGCATGATAACACAGACGTTCATGAGCTGGAAGAATGTCCTCCTCTGCAGCAGATAGGCCAGTTATTTCCTACTCAGATATCATGGCAAGCCGAGTCATGTAATGCTTTGTAACGCAAGCCTGTCTTCCTGGTGCAGTTTGTTTGCGTTGAGGAGGAACCCGGGTCGAGCCCAGGTCATTCCAGAAATAAAATATCAGGGTTATTACTTGGCACAATTTTAATTTGCTTTTACAGGCTGTAAGCACATGCCTGAACCCCCAGAAAGCTACAGTTGATGTTAAAGTAAAGAGGCCCCTTATAGTCACATGTGAACACACCACAGCACACAGTGTGAAATTCTTCTCTGCATGTAACCCATTCACCAAGCGAAGCAGGGGGCAGCCAGGACCACAGCGCCCGAGGAGTGTGGGGATAGTACCTTGCTCAAGGGAACCTCAGTGGTGCCACTAGCAGTCCTGGGATTCAAACCCATGTCTTTTTGCTCTCAGGGCGAACTACTAAACCACTAGGCCACCAGCTGTCCCAAGAAGCATGTTGGAAACATATATTGTATGTTATTTCTGAAAATTATTCAATAATTTTAACATCAAGAAAATCTGAAAAATAACTCTCAATATACTGTAAATGTAATTTGAAACAGTGGAATAACTTACCATACAGTTAATGCTCGGTGTCTAACTTGTGTATTTTTGCTCATTTTTTTTAATGTGCTTAGATGCATAACTAGGATCTAACTTCCAGTGCAAAAATAATGGGCCCCTAAATAAAATTACTTTAAGCTGATAAAAATGACAATTAAACCTGTTTTTTTACACACTATTCATATGTCTCATTCAAGGCATGCAACTCTACCCAGTTGCATCTAACATCTGCCTAAAAGTCTATGTTCTGTAGTGGTTCACAGTAATTATATGCTATATATACCACCACTGGCATGAAGGTTACATGATGAATGTGCTTCTAAATGTTCCAGTTGAAAATGCTTACCATGAATGACATGCATTATGTACAGGAGGGTGATATAAATACACCCCTCTGCTGTAAAGATTACACACACATACACACACACAGACACACACACACACAGACACACACACACACACACACACACACACACACATATACATATATATATATAATCACAAGAGTTTCTGCACTTTTTAAACTATTTATTAAGATCTTCAGAAACAAATTACATCACTTTTCTACAGACACCTTACTTTCCGATGCCAACATTTTAATGCCGCCAGCAAAAACTGGTTTTGATTGAGCGCGAACCCACACCATCATCACATGAAAATCTTCTTCCCATTAAAGTTTCTCTGAGCTCCAAAAAGGTGGAAATCAGAGCTAAACTATTAGACATGCCCAGTTACTACTCCTCCAGCCTTCACCATTTCAAACCAAAATATAAAGTGGGGAAACTTTTTGAACATCCTGTATATGTATTGAAAATTGTAATTAATCTGTGTATGTGTATAACTGTACATTTTAGCAGCCGACTGTATAATCAGGCACCACTAGGCCTACATCAAACCTAGGTTTTCTCAGTTTCAGGTCCCACGTCTCTGGTAGGCCGATATGTTTCTCGTAAAAGTGTATGTATGTTACCATATTTCAGTGTTTTATGTTCAAAAGTAAAACATTAAACACAAAAGGTTTTTAAAAATCTAGGTTTCTTGGTTCTTATACATAGGTCTATAATAAAAATAACATTAATAATTAAATAATTTTTAAAAATTAAATAAAAAATAAAAAAATAATAGCCTACTTACTACATATACTACCACTGGCATGAAGGTTACATTATGAATGTGCTTCTAAATGTTCCGTTTGAAAATGCTTACCATATTTACAGGTCATTTGGCAATAATCTCAAATTCAGCCAAAGCACTCCTGTTACGTCTTGTTTAATATTGCTCTTTTATAGGCATATGGCCCAATAATAATAATAATAATAATAATAATAATAATAACGTATATATCTGTCTGTCTATCTATCCATCCAGGCACGCGTGCGGGTTCAGGGCCTTGCAGCCCCAAAGCCTGACGTGACTGGGCCCCAGGAGAATGAAGTTTGAGAAATGCTGCATTATGCTGTACTGTAATACTGTACTGTAAGTAGAATTGAAATGTAGTTCTGATTGTGTAGAATTTTAACTCTCTGAACCCATAGCAACAGTAACCATGCATCAAACTTAGTGAAGTAATGAACAGAACGTTATGACATCACTGTCTCAGCGCAGCAGACAGCAGCGAAAATGAAGCTCTGGTGCTTCTGCAAACAAACCAATGAGGAGGATGATGAAGTTTATCATTCTGAACAAGCGAAAAAGGAAAAGACAGGAAAGAGCAAGAAATGGGGGAAGAAGTCTAAGAAGCAAAAAAAAAGGAAGGAGGAGGAGGAGGTGGTTGAGAAGAAAGAAGAGATCAAAGCGAATCCTGACCAGGAGAATCATCCAGAAACACTGGAAATCCTGGAAATTGGAGAGAAACATCTGAAAGAGGTGGAGAATTCTTTCAAGGAATGGACTGAAGGTAAATAGATAATCAAACAAACAGTTATATGCATATTTACAAGCATATAGAGTAATTTAGAGAATAGATTCATCTTTAGCTGTCTTTAGTTGTTATGTCTAAATACTTTAAAATGTCAATATCATAATATATAGAAAAATATTTCCTTTATTTTCCATAAATAAACTTCATAAATGAAGTGACTGCTTATACTTGCAAAGTCATTTTGTTATACAGTCACATTCTTTTCCTCCTGTTAGATCTAGAGCAGAATCCTGTTCAGCAGTGCACACTCACTGCCTCCACTAACCAGGAGAACTTTCAGGAGGAGCTCAAAGAGCCAGAGGAGGAAGACTGGAAGGAAAGAGCTGAGGAAGAAGCTTTGGCAAGGAAATGGATTGAAGGTACTTGATTCTGTGGGAGAAAAAAAAGTCATATATGAATAACGGAATCAGTCCAAATTACAACTTTACTGATCTACTTTTCCTGCTGTTAGATCTTCTTCATAAAACAGTCCAGCAGTACACTGCCTTGACCTCCTCTGAGCAGGAGAACATCCAGGAGGAGCTCAGATCTCAGGGGACAAGAGATAAGGAAGAATCTTTAGGAAAGAAATGTGTTGAAGGGACAGAAAAATGTACTGTGTCAAACTATTATCCAGCAGGTTATTGCTTTTCCATATTCAGACCTGCCTGTAAGTGTGAACAGAATCTTTAATGATGTTCTTTTGCTCCCGTTAGATCTGCTACACAATGCTGTCCCACAGTTTAAATCCCTGACTTCCTCCATGGATGAGAGTGCGAGGAAGACTGAGCAGAAGAAGGCCCTGGAAGAGCTGAAGCTCCAGGAGAATGACGTGATGGATTTGGTGGAGGGGGAGAAGCAGGCTGAGGTGGAGGAGAACATGGCTCAGAGTGAGTTCAGCATGAGTTCTGTTTTCTGTCTTTTCATAACTGATAAGGTCATCATGTGTTATGAGCTGGATTTGTTAAACCAACTTTAATGTCCGCTCATGAAATTGTGAAATCGTAATCTCTCCAAAATAACACATTTTTATAGATGAACATCTCACCCTGGATTTGTCTTTCAAAAGCCCCAAACATCACTGGTGAACATCAAAACATCATTTCTAAGAATGTGGAGGAGAAGTCCATCAGGATGTATTCAGTTGGAGCACAGCTCCAGGACTGGGAGCTGAAGATGATGAAGGTGAAGAAGATGTGGGATGTGGAGCAGGATTGTATCGCTTCTGAAAGAGCAAAGTATCAGCAGTGGGAGCTGATCATGATGGAAATGAAGACGAAGTGGATGGAGAAGTTCAGGGAGCCTGAAGGTGTGTTCATTTTCTTTGTTCCTTCAAACCACTGGATCAAAAATCTCACCCCAACTATGTAATATTTAATGTCCATGCTTTTATTTTTTCTCACTTAGATCTACTTCAACCATCCGATTTGCCTCTGGAAGCACCACAGATGAGTGTTATGACTCAGTACTCTGAAGAAGAGTCAAGAACACGCAGGAATGTGGAGCAGGAATCTGCCAGGATCCACTGTATTGCTTCTGCAAGAGCACAGCACCCGCACTGGGACCTGGTCATGATGGAACTGAGAAGGAAGTTGATGGAGAAGTTCAAGGAGGCTGAAGGTGTGTTCTTTTCCTTTGTCCCTTTAAACTACTGTATCAAAGATCTCACCCCAACTATGTAATATTCAATGTCCATGCTTTTATTTTATAGATGTGGATTAATTAGCCTCTGACGTTCACCAGCACTGGAAAAGAAAATCCACCTGGATGACAGTCCTGCTGAAGTCCCAAACTGTTCTTAATAATAATAGATCAAATGTTATGAAGAGCTTGAAAGAACAGAAAACATACAATGAAACACAGTAAAAATCATAAGTACATTGGGTTTGAAGTGCCCATTCTGTCATACGTGAACTCACCACAGCACACAAAATTCTTTCTCTGTATTTAACCCCTTCACCAAGGAACCAGGCACCCAGGGAGTAGTGTGTGGGAACAGTACCTTACTCAAGACAGCCACTAGCAGTCTTGGGATTCGAACTCGCAACTTCCTAATCGCAGGGTGAACACCCTAACCACTAGGCTGTGGTACAGTGTTGTACCGGGAGGGTAAAACACTCTGACTGATGAGAGTGTGGATCTGGAGCAGATGCCCGCAGTGATCGCCCAACACCTTACCGAAACAGGCACGTTCAGTTCTCTCAGGTGCTTGCTTCCTTTCTAGTTCCTGTTGGGACTGTGTAATCAGTCACCAGGAGGCCTACATCTAGTCAGGGGTCTTTAGTTTTTCTCAGTTTCAGGTCCCACGTCTCTGGTAGGCCTATGTACCCCCAAAGCCTGACACGACTGGGCCCCTTTACTGTAACCCTGTTTACTGCCAGTGCAGGCACCCTAATGACCAGTCACTGCTATAATTCTACTCTTGCTCATTGTGGTTTTTCTATGCTGGTACTGTCCTGTGCAATAAGAAAATGATTCCAGTGTAACATCATATGCTCATGTGCAATAATATATGTATATATAGTGCAATATTTTCATTCTGGTAAACTAAGATTCACATCCCACTCACATTGCTGTTATTCTGCCACATTTTCAATTTATTGTCTATTTATGGTAGTGTTCTGTCGTCCCTGGATCTCTGTTCAATGCTGTAACTGCCTCGTGTGCAGTAATCAGACCTATAGTGCAATACTCATCACTCCAGAAGGTTTACGTACTGTCACTTGCTGTCTATTTATTGTCTGTCTGTTGTAACCTGCACTCTGTTGAATGTTGTATGTAGCTGTATGTTGCACCGTGGTCCATGGAGAAACGCGGTCTCATCTCACTTTGTGCGTGTACACAGCTGCTGATAACAATAAAGTAAACTTGAACCGTGAACCTTGAAAGCAGTTTGAGAAATGCTGCATTGCATAATTATGCAATAATAGATTTATGTATGCAATTATATTGATTCAAATATGTAGCAAATGGAATGCATAGCAAGACAACAAAAAAGAGCCGGAAAAAGGTTCCACGTCATTTCCATCATTTACGGTAACACACTGTAAACATGAGGAACATTTACAGTAATGTGCACAAGAGCAAATGTGTGAGAAATGTGTGCATTGTGGGTATACTCCACTTTACTGTAGGGAGGACTGGGGTTGTGGGTGAGAGAGGCATTCTGGAAACATCTGGAGAACGTATGGCCCACCATCAAACAGTACTTTGTCTCTCTTTTGCTCTCTCACCCCGTTCACTTGGTTTCCTTTTTCTTCTCTCCCCATAATTCTTTCTCCATCCATTGTTCTCTCCATCTCCACTTCTTTTCCTGAAGTTCCTTCCATCTCACTCTTTTTCCCCACCAAACATCACACAACCATCACCTGTGAAAACATTGAACAGACCAGCCATCTCAGATACACGCACCAAACCGTCTCTTATCAGCCATGAAAAATGGCAGCTTTTCCACAGCCTCTGCTGCTCATAAATCAACAGGGCTTCACTTCGCTAAAAAGAAACTCTACAAACAAAAGAGCAGAATCACTTCTGGAATTCTTCAGTCTGCTTCCCAATCCTCCTCCTGAAGATCTGTCTTCCAGCAAAGTCTAGGTCTAAATTTAATTCAAAGCGGTAGCTTCGCAAAAAAAGAGTTCAATATCAGAATCAGAAAATTTCATTGATCTCGGAAGGAAATTGCTGATGTTACGACTGCACAGAGACACACAGACACAGAGACAAGAACAATATAAAACGTAAAGTCTAAAAGTAAAATAAAAACTGCAAAAATACACTATGCTATATGCACAAAATAAATGAGCTGTGGTTAAGTAATTTACCAATAACACAAATACTGGTTTGGAGCTGTTCGCAACACCAAGTATGTTATAGAACATAATTTTACCCCAAATGCATTGATCAGCCAAGACATAGTTTGGTGTATAAATTTGTTTCTTCAATTTTGCATTAAAATTCAAATTAATTTCAATGACAAGTGGTCTGGTCTAGATTTTTTGCTGCTTTGACGTCATGTGGCTGGGTGCGTGTGCATTGCTGGGGAAGAGATATATAGTACTGTGCAAAAGTCTTGAGCCAGACTTTCTTGTATTTTTAATACAAAAAATGTCTTCCTGAAGGACTTTCAGAGACTTATTATCTGTCCAGTCACTGAACCTGACCAGTTTCAGAGGAATGATTTTTGTTTCTTAAGACGCACAGTGACCTACGTATGAATCATTTGAGCAGAACAGAGACCATCTAACTGAAGTCCTGAACCAGTGAAGAAACTGGAGCAGATGATTCCAGATGATCAGGCGGTGATCAGTATACTG
>JBBJLS010027511.1:0-14719 GCA_037577275.1 Bryconaethiops microstoma
TCTCTCTCTCTCTCTCTCTTTCTCTCTCTCTCTCTCTCTCTCTCTCTCTCTCTCTCTCTCTCTCTCTCTCTCTCTGTTCAAAGGGCTTGGCTAATCTCTTGTCCAGCAACATTCAGGAGGAGGGGTGGAGGAAAAGAAGGTGTGCGTTTGTCCTTTTTTAATGTATTAGATCAAATTTTGATCCTACAGTAGAAAAATAAACAATTCAGGTACAGTTTTGGGTACACATTACTGTAGTTTTGATGGCTGTTATAATTGCAATGCTTGTTCAAAAGTCAGCCTTAAGAAACATGTACATTTAATCGTTATTATTTGAATGCCTGTCAAGTTAATTTGTTCGAGAGGTGGATACAGCAGTGATCTAAGGCCCCTGCACATTAGCAGCAGATTATTAATTTCCTGTAAGTTGTGATGTAGACTAGGTTGTTCAACACATTCCACAGGTCAGTCTTTGCTATTGAGATCTGAGGAATTTAGAGGTCAGGACAACATCAGGGCAACATCTCAGACCCTAACATCAGGAAATACCATTACCAGAACTAGGTGTACCTGGTCCCCAAGCAATGTTTCCATAGGCCGCATGTGTCAAATTGACGTCCACAGAGTTTTAAAGCAGAATGTTAAACAGAGCATCATGTTCTCCCCACTGGCTTGTCCTCCGCTCACAGTGCACCCTAGTGCCATCATCTCCCCAGGTAAGCGTTTGCCACATACCCAGCCATCCACAGGAATTTCTCCTAATTCTCCATGATCCAGTCCTCTCCTCAAACCACTTAGAACACTTTGGCCTTTGTTGAAGTAATTCCTGTCCATTTCTCCCACATGTAACGGACTGACTATGAAAGATGACTGTCCACTTATCACTGAAAATGTCCCAGACATTAATGTGTCACACAACTCTAATGAGTTAATAAATATTATTCGCCTCATCTGTGGGGCGACCTGTTTTGGCAATTGATGTAAAAAATTTTTTTAGAAGTACTTGTTATGACTCATTATGATTAAAATGGAACTGTCCTGTGCCTATATATTACACAGCAAGTCACTTCGACGGCAATCCATTGTCAAATCCATCAGTCAGGGTTGCGTCTCTTTGACCTTGATCTTTAGTTTTCACTTTAATCAATTCATTTACCTATTATTACTTACTGTGCTTTCTGTGCTTTCCAATTTTCAGAAAGTCCGTAATGTCAGCAAGATAAGTTTACTAGACTAATAAATTTTCATAGCGTTTTATGGCTTTCCGTCATCTTTCATAAACAATATAACAGCGTCAGCTCGTGCATATGTCACAGCGTCAACAAAAACGTTTTTATGATTATATCTATGATGGTGTATTTTATTGTGGCCTGTCCTGTCTGGAGCAAAGGGAAATGTTGGAGTAGTGGTATTTTGCACCACTATATTTTCATTTGAAATATTCCTTTCACTCCATCTGTATATAATGGATAAATATACAATCACATACTTTATTATTTGCACTTTTTGGTTAGAGGCAAAGCAGCATTTGATTGTACTTGTACTATGTGCTATAAAAATAAAGTATAATCTAACCATAAAACTAAACCATCAAACCACAAACTAAACCACCAGTCTGAGCCTCATTTCCTCAGGAAGACAAACTGTGCCTCCTCTCACACGCCCTTTAGACAAGAAATACCATGGCGGTTGAAAAAAAGTAATCACAACAGTCTTATTTAATATTATTACGTTATGACTACAGATGTTGTCTGTCGTCTGTGCAGTCAGCTGGTTAATCTACACTATATGAACAAAAGTATTGGGATGCCTAACCATTACACCAACAGGGACTTTGAAGACAATTCATTCAAATATATAGACTGTAATATGGAGTCCCCCATTTGCAGGTATAACAGGTTCCACTCTTCTTGGAATGCTTTCTACAACATTTTTGAGTTTCTGCGGGAGTTTGTGCCCATTCATTCTGTAGCGCATTTACCAGGTCAGGCACTGATTTTGGACGAGAAGGCCTGGCTCTCAATCTCTATTCCAGTTCATCCCAAAGGTGTTGGATGGGGTTGAGGTCAGGGCTCTGTGTGGGCCAGTCAAATTCTCCCACACTGAACTCATCCAGCCATGTCTTTATGGAGCTTGCTTTTTGCACTGGGGCTCAGTCATGCTGGAACAGAAAAGGTTCTTCCCCAAAATGTGTCTACAAAGAAGCATGGTGTTATCCAAACTGTCTAGGTATGCTGAAGCATTAAGAATGCCCTTCACTGGAAGTAAGGGGTCTAGCCCAAACTCTTAGCCCAAATACTTTTGTCCATATAGTGTATATATTTATATGTGGAACCTTTGATAGCTTATATAATGGGAAATACTGTACCATGATTGTAATATCTGTGATGAAAAAGAGTTATAATAAAACTACGGGACAGTTTTGCAACTATTCCACAGTTAATCGAGGCAATAGACAACAGTTTATTACAGGACACTGCAAAAACGTTGTATCGCCGTCGTGTTTCTATTACTTGGATGCTTTTGTCCACATTAACGTCTGATTTTAGATCTTTAGTCAGTCACAGTTATTAACATTTGTTATTACCATTTTTCAAAATTAACCAGCAAAGAGCTAGATAATTACTTAATATGGAACTATAAATAATGCTTGTTTACACATCGTTATTTGAAAACTTGCCAAACTGGAAAATAGGCCCACATGGGGCAGCGCTTTGCGCATGCGCCGAAATGCAGTTTTGCTGGTGGCAGAGAGTCGTCGCGGTGGGCTCTAGCAAGAGGGTGGAGCATGTATGTGGATCTAGAGCTTGCCCTTGCTTTTCCAAGTTTCCAGAAGATTTTATTTACTTAATCGTGGCACCGGACACCCGAATGCAGCTCTCTCGTGAGCTTTAACCCGCTGAGATGATGTCCTCAACGATCAAAGAGCTGACTTTACACTACGATCCTGTAAACGAAACCAACACATTCACCAACGGAGACGTTCTTCAGGGCCGAATCTTTCTGGAAGTGTCCAAAGAGGCAAATATCAACTCTTTCTATGTCAAATGTAAAGGGGATGCAAACGTGAGGTGGTCCGAGAGACGCAATGACCGGACCCACACGTACAGCTCCCACGAGAGATACTTCAAACTGAAGCAGTTTTTTATTATGGACCCCTCCAAACAGGGTAAGGAGTGTGATAGCTGACTTACATGGATAAAGAGAATAACCTTATTTCCAGTCCTTGCGATGGATGGATGGATGAATGGATGGATAGTTAGATAGGTAGATAGATAGACAGATATTCCCATTATAGATATTTCCCATTAAAACTGTTGTCTATTGTATGAATTTACTGTGCAGTTCTGATAGAAATTCTATAGGAATTCCTGTAGTTTTACTATGGATTTTTTTCATCGGAGAAATTCTAATCACGATGCCATTTCCCAGTAAATAAACTATTGTACCACATTTTCTCCCACATATCTGTACCTTAGAGAAATAGAAGATGTATTTACTAGTGGTGGGAGAAAACAATCGATACAGTGTGGCATTGCAATATTTTTCACCACAATGTTATATTGATGCATTGGAAACCTTGTATTTGATGTTTATCTACATCTACTCCGATGACTTTGCGTCTGAAGTCCACAAGATGGCACAAGACTGTCAGAAAGACAAGGTGTGTCCATATTATGCATTACACCCTAATGCCACAATGTAGTACTAGTCCTAGTATTATGTACTAATCTCAGTAGTATGAGTTTGGCAGATTAGTACACTAAAATATTAACAAAAAAAACCAAGAAGTGATGGAGTGTTGCCATGCCTACATTCATTGTACCAAACTATGACATTGAAGGCAACTGTAAAGGAGATTTTTATTACTAGTAACTATAATGGAATTTAATGCTTACCACACTGTGCCTTTAAAAAAAAATCAGCTGTGTGTAGCTCTTTCTCTTCTGTTTTGCACAGCACTGTGGAACAACGATGTCCATCAACACCATACTCAAAAACAGCAGTTTTTGATATGCATTGTGGATATTTGAGTGTTCTCTAACTTTGCCACAAAAATGCATAAGATGTGCTCAAACACTAGTTATTATTAGTATTAACGAGGGCAGCAAATATATATTAGTTTTGGTCTCTGCAAAAGGCTGCAATGTGCAAGTGAACAGTATTTCTGAAAGGGTGACCAATCACAGCTCCAAGTGAGTGTCACGTCCCCAGTTAGGCTGGAGGCCGCCATCAGTTTTATGTTAACTAGGGGTGTGGTATCATCCCTGGTCAGGGAGATCTGTAAGAGCTCTCGGCTGGCCTGGGATGAAGTAATAATATTTATCGTGTGTGTTGAGTTTAGTTCTCAGTATATATAGGCTGTCTTTGTGTTCTGGTGTCGTCGGTTTTCCAACACGGTAATCTGAGTTGTGTCTGTTCCGTTTCCTTGTTTTCTGGTTTTGGCCCACGAGCCTCCTTTACTTTGTATTTTGAAAATAAAAGGAAAGAAATAAACGGAAGTCTGCTTCTGCGCCTCTTTGCTGGATGGGCACAGCCCAGACATGACAGTGAGTTACTGCGTGTTCTGATGAATAGAGGTCTTCATGTAGTCTGCCAAGAATCTTTTAACCATTAAAGGTGTTAATGAATCAGTGCATGAATGGGTGAGCCTAAACTGCTGTAGTCAGAATCAGGAAATATATTTAAATGTTGATTTTGTGATGTCACAAAAACTAAGATTTGAAAACAGGCTGTTTTTTTGTTTTTTTTAGCTTATTGTCCATAACTGTATGGATATAGGAAGTAAAGTTGAAAGTTGGGAGGGGTAAAGTTGTACCCTTTAATATCTTGAAAGACATCACAATCAAAAGAAGTAGCAGTAAAATCACAGTACTGATGTTTTGTCCATATCGTGACGTTCTAGCATTGCGTCACAGCAGAAATTGGAAGGAAAGTCAGAGTCACAAAGATTGGCAGCATAGATTTCGTATCATGGCCCAAATATCCCGACAGTATCAAACTGCTGCCTCTATGGCAATTCCCATCCCAAATATTCTTTTTTTTTCTTACTTCTACAGAACGAAAAGAGCCAAATGTCATTACAACAAACAGGGAGCTCTGTAAGTATCATCTGTTTGTTTTACACCATCCAATTCACGAATCCTGAATGAAATTAATATGTATGATTTTCAGGGGAGTTGGAGGAATTGTAACAAATCAGGCAGCTGACTGCACTGGATGTTATTTTAGTTTCCATAAAGTTTCCCTCATTTTTTTCTTCCTGTAGATGGTAATGTGATTAGACCTGGAAGACATGTTTTTCCGTTTAGGTTTCAGCTGCCTGATGGGTGAGTAGTGAATTTCAGATACTGTTTTAGTGTCATTTCAAAACGGCTCTTGGTTTAGTATTGTGATGCTCTTAATTACTATATTATAAACCCAAAGACAATGTGGTGAAATAGTGATGCTGGGGCCGAGAGTTCAAATCTTGAACAAAGATCCCGACAGAGGTGATTTGTTAGGCTCTAGGCTGGAAATGGACACACAGACAAAAGGCAGCACAGGGCTGAAACTCTGAGTGGGCCTAATCTGATATGGGCCCTTTGAAAGGCATGGCGATATCTTGCAGTATAATCTTAATGCTAATATTTTGTTCATGTTGTGCAGCCCTACTGCAGGTCTCCATTAAACTCATAACAGGAAACAGTGTTTGTATATATCAGACAGATCTATGAAATGTTTGTTTTAAGAAAGTAAGGCCAGAATTTCTTGGTTTAAAAAACAGTGCTCTACAGCTACCTTATAAATAAGCTACATTATAAATATGCCAGCGCTGTAGATGTGACCATTGCTTAGTTAAAGGTTTTTGTTAGTAATTTAATATTGGTTCTACAAGCTGTACAGTGATATATATATATATATATATATATTTAGAAGAACAAATCTTTCCTCCTATCTTTTTGATTACAGGGATATGCCACCGTCTTTTAAAGGATGTCATGGCTCAGTTAAATACATTCTAGAAGCCAGACTGGATCGATCATGGATGATAGACAAAACAGCAGTAACAGAAATCCAATTTGTGCCAAAGATTGCTGCTGGTGCTAAAATAATGGTATGTGTCAAGTCAAGTAGGTTTATTGTCATTTCAACCATATACACACAGTACTCTCCTCGGTCTTTGCAAGAAATAGAGACACTGCTCGGCTTTCTTGGTAACGGAGCTGGTGTTGAGGGTCTACATGAGGTTCTATGTGATGTTAAAACCAGGGAACCTGGTGCTCTGGATGATCTCCACTGAGGAGCTGTCAAAGTATAGTTGAGAATAATCGCGTTGTGTCCTCCTGACGTCAACAACCATCTCTTTTGTTTTATCCGCATCCAGAGACAGGTTGTTAGCTTTGCACCTGTCCGTTAGCTGGTGCACCTCCTCTCTATATGCCGCCTTATCATTCCTCTAGAGTTGTGTCTTTAGCGAACTTGATGATGTGGTTTGAGCAGTGCATTGCTGCACAGTCGTGTGTAAGCAGCCTGACTGACTGAGGTCTCACAGTCAGAAAGTCCAGGATCCAGATACAGAAAGAGGTGTTTAGGCCCAACAGTCTCAGCTTCCTAATCAGATGCTGAGGAATGATGATGTTGAATGCTGAACAGTATTTTCACGTAAGTGTCCTTTTTGTCCAGGTTGGTGAGGGCCAGGTGAAGAATAGTGGTGATGGCATCATCAGTAGAGCAGTTGGGATGATACGCAAACTACAGGGGGTCCAGTGGGTAGTGGGGGGGGTCAGTGATTTTATGAGCCCCATGACGAACCTCTTCAAGCACTTCATGATGATGGGCGTAAGTGCGACAGGCCATTAGTCATTGAGCCTACACTGAATTCCAATGCTAAAATGTTCTTTAATATCCGGTGTCTTGCATTATTTATGACTTGATCAGGGGCCAAGTATTGATCGTTTGAAAATTTGATTTTTGTGGTCAAGTTCGTCTCCGCATTGTATGGGGAGAGAGAGCGGAGGGGCGACTTGCCTTAAGTGTGTAGCAAAAAAGAGAGTCTCGACATCATGGCTCTGGTGGCTGCAAAGCAAAAAAACGCGGCGCAACAAATCAGTCTTGCAGAGCTAAAGACACAGCAGACTCATAAACAGACTCCAAGACACTAAAGCTCAGGTTAGTTATGAAATAAGATTTGTGTCACTGTGTGATTTAATGAAGAATAATCAGCTTGTTAATGTGGTTCTATGCGCTTTTCAGGCGAGAGAGATTTCCTACACCTATTTTTGTTGCCGCCCTTAACCGTGAATGGCTTGGTAATAGACAGCAACTTTGTGGTTCAGTGGTAAAACACTGAATGAAGAGAGTCATAAGAGGCGTCGGTTGATACCCTGCTTCTTTTTTTAACACAAGCTTTTTTTGGTTTTATAGCAACCACACAATCACACTAGTTGTTACGTGGTTCCTTCAGAGTAAAACTGGATTAAGTCAAAATTAATCTAGACTTAAGTAGCAGAATTTGCTCTGAAATCATTGAAATGACTATAATCCGTGTTTTTGCTTTAATGTAAAAGACCCCTCAGAGGGCTGCTGTAGACAAAAAGATGACACTTTTCACCTCTGGAAGTGCGTCAATGACAGCAACAATTGACAAAAGGAGTTATATGCAAGGTGGGTTTACATTTTTACTATGTTGTGAAGTATTATTATTAAGTGTTGTATTCACGTTTCGTTTACTGACAAGAAAAGCCACAATTTCTGCTGTTTAAGTTGCATAGTTTCATTATTTTTCTTTTTACAGGTGATGTCATCAGGGTTTCCACCAATGTCGATAACTCTTCGTCTCGCGAGCTCAAGCTGAAGTACAGTCTTCAGCAAAAACAGATCTTCCATGCACAAGGCCACACCAATTATTCTTTGGAAACTATTTTCAAATTGGTTGGGGATCCCATTCCAAAAGGATCAAAGAAAACAGTCAACACAGACCTGATTATGCCATCTGACGTGGACTACAATTTTGAAAATTGTAGTATTATTAAGCTGGAGTACACATTTAAGGTACCAGTGGCCTGTTTTCTTTCTCTCATGTAGCTTCTCTGTCTGTGACCTCAGTTTTAGGACTTAACCTGCAGCGTTTGTGCAAAGCTCAAAAAATGAAGATTACACTGTATTTAGGGCCCACTACTCCTTTTTTTATCTGTATAGTTAATATTACAGACTATATGTAATATGTTTTATTTCCATAACAATCCTGGTTTGGTTTTACAGATTATGTCTTGCATTTAGTGAAATAGCTTATGACGTTCTAGTGTCTTTGAAAACATAATATAAAATCAAGATTAGTCAAAGCTGTTTCTAAAGCTGCCACATTAATCAACTGGGCTTTAAAGAATTATTTAGGAAACAGTTAAGTAATCAATTCTTGTGTTTCTTAGGTACAATTCACCAAAATGACACTTTTCTGTTTTTTTTCTCTCAGGTCTATTTGGATGTCCCTTATGCTAGTGACCCAGCAATCAGATTTCCAGTGATCATTCTTGCTGCAGGACAGCCCTGCAAGCCCAGGCCTCCAGCCCAGACTGTGTACGGGCCTAGTCCTCCATCCCAGGCTGCATTTGACCCCAGTCTCCCTGGTGCTACGTATAGGTCCAGCCCCCGTCGTGCTGCGTATAGGTCCAGCCCGCCTCGTGCTGCGTATAGGTCCAGCCCCCCTCGTGCTGCGTATAGGTCTAGCCCCCCTCGCGCTGCGTATAGGTCCAGCCCCCCTCGTGCTGCGTATAGGCCCAGCCCCCCTCGTGCTGCGTTTGGACCAGCTCCACCACTGTACCCTTCACCTGCGTATCCACAGCCAGCCAATCCATCGTCTCCTCCTCCTTTATATACAGACATCTACCCAGATCAAAACCCACTATTTCCAGCATTCCAGTCAGCTTCATCAGCTCCAGCCCTCAGCCCTCCCTCATACTCTTCTGTAAGTTATCCAGGTCCAGCTGGTCAAGCAGCAAGTACCCCAGGATTTTGGCCAAATTCAGCCCACCCATCTACCCAACCAGAGTCTTATCCAACTAAACCACCTGAAAAACATGTATAATCAGACATGCCTTTGAGTTCTCTACGTGATTAGCTCATCATTATGCTGTCACAAGCAAATAACGCATCAGTGTGACAGTGTGTGATAGCCGATTTTGTGGGAAGTGATAACAGCATTTTAAAAAGCTAACCTCAAGAAGCCTATAAGTTTAAGTCACTATTGTTTAATGAATCCCTGCAAAGTTGCTTTGTTTGAGAGGTCGATGGAGCAGATGTGTAAAGACTTCAGAACATGACCAAGTGCCAAGACAAGCTTCACTGAAGACTTTACCAATATTTTTACACTTGCTATGATTATGACTGAAATGAACCTATCCTGTGTGTCTAAATATGTTTTGTATGCTTATCTTTTTTTACTCATCTGCAGTAGTGCAGTTTTGAAGCAAGAAGTAAAATGTTTGAAATATTTATTTTTTTAAATAAATTTCAGAATTTAAAAAAAAGGTGTAAATATGAAATTGTAGTTTTCCTATAGGGGGAAATTGCACATTGCTCAGATTTAAGAAATGGTCTCAATACCTGGTGAAGCATGAAAGAACAGTGATAGGTGGAGAATGCTATGACCTTTGGACATATATTCAAAAGTGATATTGGAGATAAGCTAAATTGCAGAGGTATTTGTGCAGCAGGGTAGTTAGAATGAATCTAATGTACTATATGTACACACTTTCCTTATCATTCCCCTTATGTTATTTGAGCTGAATGGGACCTATGACTCATTTAGGCCCACTCCTTGTCACATGACAATAGTATACGCATGGCAATACATGGTAATAACAATGTAACATGTTTTAAAATAATAACATTATATTGTTACATGAAAGTTACAGTTGGTAGTACAGTGATATATTTCTTTAAGAGTAAAGTTTCGTATAAAAGACTTGACAAGTAGCTCGTGTAAGTCTAAAGATCTGTTTACCAAAAAAAAAGCAGCCACATATAACAGACTGACAAATAGCTGGGAAGGCTTTGCTTTGGTGGCAGATTTAAATTGCAATGCAAACAAAAGATATGCCTCATCTATATACCAACTCCCTGAGTACACACAAGTCACTCTGGAATGTATGGAAAATTTGTGGGAGGGCACAAATGCAATTATTGTATCTCAAACACTGTATGTTGCAGTTTTCTTTTGTTTTACCCCCCTAGCCCTCTAGGGAAAAATAGTCTACCCCTCCTCTTAAGTACAATCATCTTTACAGTGCAACCTCCACCTATTGCTTTATTTTGGTATACGGATCAGCCACAACATTAAAACCGCATACAGGTGAAGAAGTGAATAACATTGAACATCTCATTGCAATGGCACCTGTCAAGGGGTGCTACACATTAGGCAGCAAGCACACAATCAGTTCTTAGAGTTGATGTGTCAGACAAAGGAAAAATGGTGGTGTGCTGACCTGCACATGACCATCAGAACTGTACCTTGGTCAGATGAATCACAGGTGTATGTGCATGTGGAAGAAATGGCTCTGGGAAATGTTCTGGGAAACCCTGGGTCCTGGCATTCATATGGACGTTACTTTGACATGTACCACCTACCTAAACATCATGGCAGACCAAGTACACCCTGCTTGACTTTTCATGGCAACAAGATTCCCTAATGGTAGTGACCTCTTTCGGCAGGATACTGCACAAATTATTGAATGGTTTTAGGAACACAACAGAGTTGCCCTCCAAATTTCCCAGATGTGGGATGTGCTGGACTTGTAGGCCCTGTCTTGCAACTTACAGGACTTAGAGGATCTGCTGCTTACGTCTTGCAAGGGATTCAGCATTTCTAACGATCAGGGGTTCGCTCCATCATTTAAGTAGCAAAACTGAGAAGAGTTGTTATAAACCCACTGCTGAAAAAGAGAAACCTGGACACCTGCAGACTTAGCAATTATAGACCAGTTTCAAATCTCTCATTCATAGACAAAGTCATTGAGAAAGTGGCTTTCAACCAAGTCAGTAATTACTTGAATCCAAACGGCTGCTTTGATAACTTTTAATCAGATTTCTGTCAGTACCATAGTACTGAAATATCTCTGATAAAGGTATAAAATGACATTCGTCATGATAGCCATCTTGGTACTGCTAGGTCTCAGAGCAACGTTTGACACACTCGATCATAAAGTACTGCTGGACAGATTGTAAAACTGGATTGGTCTCTCAGGAACGATCTTTACACGGGTCAGGATATAGTGTTCGGTCGATATGTGCTTCCTCTCGGCCAAATTCTCCAAGAGTGCAAGGTGGCTTGTCATAGCTATGCAGATGACACTCAGCTCAATCTCGATCTTTCACCAAATGACTTCAGTCCTATAGACTCATTGTGTTTATACCTCGAAAAAGTAAATACCTGGATGCAGCACAGTTTCCTTCGCTTAAATACAGACAAGACAGAGAGTTCTGTTTAGGCACAAAGAAGGAAGAGTTCAGCTCAGTGCATATCCGTAATCTAGGGCAATAAAAACTACGACTTGTGGCAAAAACCTTGGTGTAATGGATGGGGATCTTAGTTTCAGTGATCAAATTAAAGTTGTAACTAAATCAAAATTCTGGCTTCTTAAAATTTGCCTTTATATCCTGCAGGGTTGACCCTTCTCATTGTCATCCCCCCCAACCCAAAAAAGACCATTTGCCATAGCTTATTCAAAATGCTGCTGCTAGAGTTACAAAAAAAAAAACAAGAAAAGAGAACACATTACACCACTACTGCCTTTCAGATACACAACTGAGTTCAAAGTGTTGCTAATTGTTTAGAAGTGACTCAGTTGTTTGGCCCCTAATTATATCTCTGAGATATTTGATGTATATCAGTCTGGAAAATCTCTCAATCAGCTGGAAATGGACAGCTAGTGGTGAACGGAATCAAAACAACATGAAATGGCATTTTGTCATTAGGCTGTCCGCTGTTGAAACCAGCTCCACATGGAGCTCGGATTTGCCCCGACTGCCCTGCCGGTTTCAAAAATAAACTTAAAACTAACTTATTTTCCACTGCTTTCATTTACCAGCAAAATCTCCACAAAATTCATGCACTTTTATCTGTATTCTTTCACATTGCTTTATTTATTTTTGTTTCAGCTCGTCTTAATAGCTACTTTTATACTCATTGTTTAGTTACATTTATTGTTCTTTTGCTGGTTTTCTGCTTATTTTACGTCTGTAAAGCACATTTACTGACCTGTGTGAATGATACTGTTCTATAGAAATAAACATGCCTTGCCTTGCCTAACAATACTCACCCCATGAAGTTTACAGTGACAATTGTATAGCCTGATTGAGCTGTTGTGGAGGAGAAGCTTGTCACTGTGATACACATTGAGCATAGGTGTACTGGATCAAATCTGTGCAGGAATTCCACATGAATTTTGGCATTCATTTACATTTGGCATTGTTGATTTTATGTTTTTAAGTCAAAATGTAATTCACTTGTCTAACCATGTGTTTGTAGGCCATGGCTGGAATATGAATTTGAATATTTGGGCAATATTGTCCACTCAACATCTAAAACTGGTTTGGTGATAGGTTTAGTCAAATTTAACCACAGCCTCTGAAGGCGCCAGATAAAAACAACAGAAGACTACTGTTTCAAATTTATTTGATTTATTTCAAAGCAGTGCTCAAGGTCAAGAGTCCTCGGACAGTCTGGGGAGTCAGAGCCTAATTACCTACAAGACACAAAATGGTGGAACCATAAAATAGCTCAAAAATAGAATTCTGTAGTTCTAACAAAGAATCATAGGTTTTTCTAACCATTGAGATGACTGCTAAAATCAACAAAACAAAAAATGTGATTCGATTTGTCCGTCTCCATCCCTGCTCATACAATGCGGCTTCCACCGCGGCTGACCAAAACTTCACTTCCCTGGCGTTTCCAACCTGTGCATTCATTCAATACCAACATAGAATTAAGGCCAAAAGTTCAATTTACAATTGTGAAAAGTAAGCAAGGCGTAACCAAAGTGATTTGTTCACATAGTGAGTGTGGGGACATCGCCACGTGGCCTCATTGGTTGAAAAAGTGCTGGGGAATTCTCATGGCTTTGTCGGGGGAGGCTTTTCTTTATTATAAATCTTACTACCCATGAACGTCTTTAACATTTCACATCATGCTGACATTTCACCCCACATTTAGAGCAAATTGAAAATGTCGCTCAAATTCAAAGTGCATGTCACTCTCTCTCACTCACTCATTTTTTGCAACCACTTATCACACACTAGGGTCGTGGGTACCCGCAGTCTATCTCGGGGTCTATGGGCCGAGGCAGGACTCACCCTGGGCGGGATGCCAGCCAACCTTAAAGTGTATCTCTACAAATAAAAAGTTCTGTAAAGATTCCAGTAACATTTCCTATGTACGCTGCGGTCATGGTTGGCTTTTTCAGAAACTGGTAATGCATGTCATACATGTCCAAAAGGACTGACATGACGTGAATAAAAAGCAGAAGTGGTTGATGGTTGAAACAATGCATAGATGAGACTTCCTATTCAACTTTCTTCCTGTTTCACTCATGAGCGCTTCATTCTGAATTTCATTCTGAAGTTCACATGACATGTAGGTGGCATTTTGGGGGATGGTGCTAAATGGCATTGTCTTTCCTCAGCATGTATTCCATAATTGACAAAAATAATCCACCCCACTCTCTTAACTCTGCCTCAGCTAGTGCTGGTGTTATACAAGAAACTTAATGATGTCCATAACTGCACTCAGCTATAAATGATACTTTGCCAGTTGTCCCACGTTGATAAGTGTGGAGACCTCCTGTATCTCCTGTGGTACAACAAGCACCCTTGTGAATTGCTGGATGTATGTCATTTCAAAGTCTTTGGTACTGTCCATTGGCTTAGGCAACGACTTTGTCAGAATTAGCACCTGACCCAAAACTAAACTAATGAGATGGAAAGCAAATGGTTTTAGGGTATTATTAAATATCCAAGTATGTTTGGAATGTAGGTGCTTCATTTTGGACAATGCCATGCTTCCAACTTTGTGGACACAGTCTGGGGAAGGCCTTTTTCTATTCCGGCATGACTGAGCCCACAGTGCACAAAATGAGCTCCATAAAAACATGGTTAGATGAGTTCGGTGTGGAAAAACTTGACTGTCCCACACAGAGCCCTGAGCTCAACCCCATCCAACACCTTTGGGAAGAACTGGAGCAGAGATCGTGAGCCAGGCCTTCTCGTCCAAAATCATAAATGCTCTACAGAATGAATGAGCACAATTTTTCACAGAAACTCCAAAATCTTGTGTAAACCCTTCCAAGAAGAGTGAAAGGTGTTATAACTGCAAAAGGAGGACCAACTCTATATTAAAGTGCATGTATTTGAATGCCATGTCATTAAAGTCACTGTTGGTGGAATGGGCAGGCGTCCCAATACTTTTGTCCACAAAGTGTAGCCACAAAAGATGGACCCTAATAAACATTCACAGGATGACGAGGCTGTGTGCACACTTGCGCATGCGCTAAACTGAGGTCTCCGTTGCAGTGTAGAGTGAACATGCTGCACAACAGGGCGCGGGGGGGAGGGGCAAAAGGGCTGTCCCGGGATAGAAACGACCCCACATGGTAACGTTTACCAAACCCTCCGGCCAACCAACCTCCTCGACAAGCAAGATCGGGGGGGGAGGGGGGGGGGGGGGGGGGGGGGGGGGGGGGGGGGGGGGGGGGGGGGGGGGGGG
>JBBJLS010027521.1:0-14718 GCA_037577275.1 Bryconaethiops microstoma
TGACGTCGTGGAGTTTGCCGAGCGCTGCTGTGGAGTTAGCTCGCGGCGCGATGTAAACAACGGCCAAAAACACAGCTAAGAATGCACAGAGAGATAACCAAAGTGGTGTGTTTTAACTGATACGATAATAGGACACTGACAGAATACAAATGTAACTGTTGATAGGAAATATTTTGTTATCCCTGCATTCGGAAAATGTTTACACATGCACCGGCAGCCAATAAGTACATCTACGCATGGCTGACAGTGTTGAGCCAATTTGGTGCAGACCAATTAGAATGGTGCACTGAATTAACTTTATGGAATAAATAAATACAGTAGATTTAATTCGACAAAACTATTAATATATTTTAAAATGAACAAAGATTTGACACTATCACTATGGAAATGTCCATCTCACCATTAAAGACTGGAATTTAACTCCATCATCACAGTAATTCTTGGAATGCACATTAAATACAGATAGGGTATGGTTACATAGTCACAGCAAATAAAAATGGTATGTAAAGGGGCAGAATAAATCCCACAGAGAAAGGAATGTGACACTTTGCTTTACAGCCGTAAGGCTGGACTGCTTTCCCCGAGAACACCTCATGTGACATCTGCATCGACGCCCATCACTGGACTGCATGTTTAGCAGTTCATGCGTGGGTCAGGGTATCCCAGTGTATTAACAGATGAAAAGATCCTGAGAGTTCAGTTTTATTAGAAATCTCATCAAAACTAGAAAAGTGCTGTTACTTGTTGCTGTGGTATCACTGATGGTTTGTATTGTGTTCCAGTTAGTTACATGGGTTGGGATGAATTGTATCCAGTTGACTTGTCTGGAATCATCTGCACCCATATTTCTTTACTCATACATTTAGATATTTCCTTCAATTTGTCACTGTATGCTGTCTCTATATTTACATACACCTATACACACACAATATCCAGACGGCACCATCCCAGTTATCACCCCAACTCAGTTTTGTTCCTACAAAAATACAGAGTGGAGGTGCAAAACATGTTAGCATTCTGTTGAGATCGTATCATCTTTTTTTACCCTTGTAATATTTTTTCCTTTATTACCCCCTCCTTGAAACAGTGCTTAAAATTAGTCACAAAATCTTTTTTTGCTGTTATGACATATCAGGCTTTCCTTTCAGTCAGTGCCTTAATTAGCTTTTACTGTCTATATTTTGCTGACTACAGAAGATATGGTCTGGTACATCAAGATGTCACACGTGGGAGGAACAAGCACTTGGATTCCAAAACCTCAAAAATTTGCAACCACTGAATGAGATTGCTTTGCTCTGCAAGCAGATTCAGGAGAAGCCAAAGGCAATTGTGAAGACTTGTAATGCAAGCGGACTCAAAGAGCATTACAACACAGGAAGAACGCGATGTCAGTAAGATGTCATTTTAATGCTAACTGATATACTGTATAGTCTATGTTCAACAATGGGTAAATTATTTGAGCTGCTTAGACAAAGATATCAATTTAAGGTATTGTTTTAATAATCTTTTTTATTTTTTTCTCAACATTTTGACAAATGCAAAAGTCAAAAATGTAGATGCAGAATGTAAATCGAAATAATTTCTACGTGATTACTTGTAAGAAATGTTGCTTAGTGACAATTACTGTAGATTATTGTGATAAACCCATAAGACTGAAAACAACCATGCAGGGGTCTGTTGGTTTTGGGCCAATTTCTATATTTTTCTCTTGTTGAGGAGTGGGTGAATGTGCCCCTCACTGAGAGGGTTGGGTTGTGTTGTGTGGCTGGAGGCAGGTACTACACTTAATGTTGCTAATTGTCACATCTGTATGGCCCCAGCAGACTCTTTCACCCGAGTACTAACCTGCACATGTCTCATCGCGCCTGTGTGTCACGTGCAGGTTAGTGTTTTTTGAGTCCTGTTACTGATGAGCTCCTAGCCCCCTGATCTGGGTTGCTAGGCGCTAGTTAAGTGGCTCACCTGTTCTAAGTCTCTTTGGGTCGGTTTCCCATACAGGGATTAAGCCTAGTCCTGGATTAAATAGCGCTGTGAGTAGAGATTTTCCATTGAAGAGGAAAGGGTAGTCCAAGAGTAGGCTTAATTCCTGTCTGGGAAACCGACCCTTTGTGTTTAAGCTTGTTAATATATTAGTTCTGTGATTCTATTGGTTGTCGAGCACCTCGTGTGTCCCTGAATATAAGGCCAGCCGATGCATAAGAATGGAGTGCTGTCGCATACATGCTTTCCATCGCTGTACTACTACACCTTTACTTTGGGCTGCCTCGTGTCTGGGCTGCCTAGCTTGTGGGTGAACCAAGGCCGAGCTTCTCCCTCTTCTGTCAAGACTCCGCTCTCCTACTGACTCGTGCTGCTTGTGAGAGATGGAACACAGATCCTACACGGAGTACCCAGGAAGAAGCTGGACGCATCTAGGTTCACACACGGTAGACCAGACATGGGCAAACTACGCCCTGAGAGCCATATCCGACCCGTTTAGTTTTTTAATCAGGCCCGCCAAATTGTCTAAATTATATCATTACACCACATTCATTTTGCATGTGCCTGTTTTCCTAGTAGACACATTTTAACCTTTGTTGAGGTGCCACGTATTACTCCATGTTTTTGATTTGCCTTTTGAGCCCCATAGTAAACAAGAGCGGACCAAAGAAAAGAAAAGTGGACAGTAAATGTCGAGTGTTTAAGAGGGAGTGGACCGCAAAATATTTTTTCACAGAAGTCCAATCAAAGACTGTCTGACATGCCAGGAAACTGTTGTGGTTTTCAAAGAATACATTATCAGCCATCACTTTGCCACAAAGCATTCTAACCATGCAAGCAGGCAGTTACCGCAAGAACGGGAGGCTACTGCTCAGAGGTTTTCATGCTTTGCTACCTTTTAAAGATCAAAACCTTTTATGTTATGACGTTTACATTTAATTTATATTAGTTCACACAAACACTCCATCCATTTGCTTGTGGGCCGGCCCCTCTGTCAAATTTTAAGAACCCATTGTGGCCCAAGTGTCAAAAAGACTGTGACTCTCTATCAATCTGTCTCTCTGTGGCGTCTGTCTCTACAGAAGTGACGATTCAAAGGATCCCATCAGCTGGCCGGTGAACTCCCCAATTGCTGCCGCGTGTAGCGGAGCTTCCGTTTTACTGAGCTTCCTAGAAAGCTCTAAATGCATTGGGCCTGTCTCAGCCTCGGTCAACGTGTTGATTAATTAAATTTATGTACAGATTTGCTTAACCTTCTGTATGTAATCCATCTTCAAACCAAACAGGTTTTTCACCAAATTGCCTATAAATTTATAATTTAATAATTAAATTAGATCATTTCATTAATATTTTACGAATTCATTAAGGTACACCTCAGGACAGAGCAAGTTACCAATCTAAGTGGGGTTTTTTCATAGCACAGTTGGAATGCCTCCTCAATCAACAAAGGAATTAATGCTATTTGGAAGTCTTCAGGAAAACTGGAAAACAGTTGGTGACATTGCAAGAGGAAAGTGTTGATTACAGCAGTGTTTTTATACTTTTCCTCATTAAATAATATGTGATTCAGGTGATCACTAATCAGTACCTCATAAAGCAGAATCAGGTGCTTGTGTAGGAATTCATCAGACACTGGCATGGAATGGTTGTCACACTCATAGAGGTGCTGATTTAAAAATAAATTGCAGCGATCTCTTATTTTTTCCTGGAGCTGTACTTGACTGCAGGAGGATCTTAATTCCTAGATAGTGCACTATATAGAGAATATGGAGCTGTTTGTGACTCAACCTTATGCTCATTGTGTTCTCATCAGTGTGTCAATCTTTGTTTAAAGTTTAGTTATGCACTTACATGAAAGATCAGGCTTTTTCTGATTCAAATCTCGGGTCAGCACATCCCTCGTTTATTCATTTTGCTGGGTGACATTTCCAAGAAACAGAGGGAAATTCACCTGCAATGTCATAAGATTTCTACTGACACCAAAGACAAAATATGTCTGTACATTAAGGACTGTGGGAGATCAAGCAAATGCTGACACAAAATGTGACTCAACTTTTCAGGTTTAGAAATTCACTGGACTTCACACATCACAGTCAACTTTCCCATCTACTAAATATTACCTAAAGTTGAAAAGATTCTGTTAAATCTAAACCTAAAGCTAACTTTAACCTCAACCCAACATTTAATCCTAATCCTAAACCTAAACACTGTTGATAATCCACCGAGTTCCATCAGACAATTTTTCACCAATCACTATTAAAACTGCTCATAAAAGTGAAACTGTTGTTTTTCACTGGAAACAAAGGTTGCTACAATACTCTGAACTCTTCAGTAAAATATATCTGATGTTTTGTAAGGAAGAATGAAACTGCTATTTAAATATGGTGTTAATAAATAAATGTGTCCACACTATTGGATTCAATAGAGCTTTATAGTGTAACTGCCCCACCTGAAGTGGAACCTCAATTTTCTTCTATTGGTTCTTCCTCTCTAGACTGCTTTAGATTCAGGAGTCTTTGTGACATTACTTTTTCCCATCACACATAGTAAAAAAAGCAACAATTTCACTTAAAACCTAAGTAAGCCTTAAGATTTAGAGTTTATTGAACTGTTCATTCATCCATCTTGGGTCTTGGAGTCTATTTAATTTTTTAAAAGTATAATGTAAATGTTGCATCATTTTTTACCTCAGAACTCAGAATTCACACAGTTACTTCAGTTCTCTTACAGTGGTTTAAAAATCATGTTTAGAAGAATAAAGGTTTTTGGCATCATAATGAATAGGAAATGGCTGCTTTTGAGATTGTATGAATTTTCTTCATTTTGTTGCCTTTTAGAATGGTGTGGCAGCACTTTATGATCCACTGTTTAACTAATAAAATAAAGTCCCACAAATGTTTTTTTTTTTATGCTGAGTCATGAAAAGTCCAGAGATCAATGGAACCTCAAACATGTATTGAGATCTTATTTCCAGAGTAATGTGTGCGATGACATTTTATATACAGCTCAAAGAAAGGATTCAAACAATCCAAAGCGAGTGCACTGGGCCAACTGACCAAACACCACACGAAGACCACCCAATTCTGCTCAAACAGCCATGAACAGAAGTAAATTCCAGGCTGCAGGTAACTAACTGCTCTCGGGGTCGGGTTCTCTGTCAGCAATCAGACATCTCTGAAAGGAAGTAATGTTGTGCAAGGTCAGACCTTGAGCAAAGAAAAACGCAGTTCATGTAATCTAGATGAATCTGCATAACGGGGTCCAAGAACTCATGGCTTCCAATGTTATTCAATTTTATTTCTCTTCAACATATCACTTGGACGGTGGTTTGCGTCTTGGTTTGCGTCTAAGGAGAGCCATGTCTATCTTAATAGTTCTTTCAGTTTGTTTTGTGGTGTTTTTTCTAACAGCTATGCAACCCAGAGAAATCTCATCGGCTCTGAGACCTGCAATAAATGGGATTAAAAACATGACACACGATTTAACAGCATACGTCGGAAAATCTGCAAGGCGGCACCTGTAGCAAATGGGTTTCATGGAACAGGGCAACGGAGATTATGAGTTCTGCAAGGTGCTGATTCTAGTTGAACTTTTTAAACAGTCGCTGAGTGGATATCCTGTTATAAAGAACAGAACAAAGCATTTTTAGGTGGATTTCATGTTTGCTAATTATTGAATCGGCAAAATTATGTATTTACTTATTTATTGTATTTGTTATATAAAATGTCTAAATGTGGAGAGTTAAACAGGAATTTGTTTAATTTAAAGACTTTAAAGATTTAAAGAATGCACACTTAAGTGTGCATTCAGAAAAAGAAAGACTGTAGCACACTGAAGAATGAATTTGCCAACTTAATAAAGGGATTGCAAGTAAGTCTGTCCCAGTAACGCTCTCGCTCTCTCTTATTCTCTTCTCTCTCTCTCTCATTCTCTTCTCTCTCACACATTCTCTTCTCTATTGCTTTCTCATTCTCTTCTGTCTCTCTGCCAAATGCGGTAATATGATGGCCTTTCTCTCTGATTTTGAATAAAAGGTTGCTTAACCATTTTCTCGAAGGTCTCTTGACCAGTTTTTAACGGAGAAGCGTCTCCAAATTCAGCTAAAAAAAGAATAATAATAATTACTAGAAGATGCATTTCCACAATTGCGTGGTTGCGTTAAAGAGACCTAAACATTGGTTTTAGGCGCAAAAAAAGTCTGTCCTGATTATTGATATTCACGCCCTGTTAAGTAAACCACAACGGTCACAAGGTAGCCTAGTGTCTCGAAGTCCATTTTATGACTGTGTGTAGCATTTTGCTTCATGTTTTCTCACTTTTGGTTTTTCCATGTTCATGTCTGTCCTGGGCATCTGTACATGATCTCTCTGGAAGACATTTTAAAGGTCTCTCAACCATTCTCTCTCTCTCCTAATATGTTTCATAGGTCTCTGAAGCATTTTGTAAATGAGCAATATAAAAACACAAAGTACAAGCTCACTATTATGGATATGAAAAGATATTTTGATATCGGAGCGGTTCCTAAATTCAGCAAAAGCTTAGATGAAAGCGCATCTTTTGGCTATAAAAAGAATAATAATACAAATAAAACAGTGGTATGATCGCTGCACAATTGCTATGGTAACTGGCGTTGTTGCTGTGTGGTTGCTATGGTGTTGCCATTCAGAAAATGTTTTTTTTTTTTTACTGTAAAAATCTCCAAACATACATAATAACAAACACCTCAGCTAACACACACAGCAATATTACTAATCTCTCTTACACACACACACATACACATACACATCTCTCTCACACACCACATTCACACACACACACAACACATGCTTTATGCTTTTTTACAATCAAAAATAAAATATATATTTAATTATTTTGACCTACAAAAGATGCCATTTTAAAACACTGACACCATTTTAAAGTTCCAAGAACTTTCTACATGACAGATGATCACAAAATGAAGCTTGCTGTGATGTTTGGAGCCTCCACTGGTGACATTCCGTCTTTCTGGGCAGCTTGCCAAGTGAGAGAACATCCCAATGCACCTCTCTCTAGCATTCTTGCTATATATATATATATATATATATATATATCTTGACCAGTTTTTAAACGATCAATCTATTAAAAAGTTATGTGCATGCACACAACTATGGATTGTGATGACGGGCCAAAAGAAAACTGACAGTCCACATGCACCTTCAGTACCTCTGTCGGAGATAGCCGAGACTACTCATACTTGCACCAGATTATGAAACACTGTCAACAAGGAGACAACGCCCTATATAAGGGCCATGCATCAGAGGAAATCAGAGGTGTTTGGCAGAGAAGTTAATGCCAGGCTTCCATATCATCCACACACTCCAGCCCTGAGGACCATTTCTGCTCCCATAGACGATGCCGGACCCCTCTGGGCACATCAACCTCCCTCACCTCTTTACCATTCTGAGCCCAGCCACTGAACTCCAGCCTCAAGCCTCACCCACCACACACCTTTTCTATCACTTTTAAATAAAGAACACCTCAGTTGGGTACACCCGAACCTTCTCATCTCTGTGTCTGTGATTGACCCTGGCTCTACGTGGCGCTACATTGATGGAGAATATGGGCAGAAGACATGGACCACAACCCACCCACGACCAGCACCCCACCATCAGAAGCTTTTCTGCAACATCTACTGGAGGCCAGTGTTCAGCAGGTGCAGTTCAGCCAGTAGATTGTGTGTTGCCTCCATGCCGCTATGCAAGACCTCCTGTCATTGAGACAAGGGATGCCTGGCCCCAGCCCTCCCACTCCCAACCGCACCAAAGGCACTCAATGTCTAAAATTAACAGGCGAGAACAATGTGGAGGCACACCTCTGGACATTTGAGATGGTCGCCACATGAGAGGGGTGGCCCGACAGCAAGTGGACCAATATCTTGACTCCCCACCAGCTCAGAGAGCATAGTGTACCCTTTCCGAAGACAAAGCATATGCCATCCTCTGTGAAGAGGTCTTGGCGCGTTGCAGTTTTTCTACCCACCGGGCTGCTGGGGAGATTCAATCTTGGTCCTTTAACCACCATCAGGAGCTCCGCAGCCAAATGGACCAGATCCTGCAAAGATCACTTGAAGCAGGCTGCAACCTGACTGTCTCTCCGCTGATGAGATGGCTGAATGGGTGACACTGCCGAGTGAAGAACGAAAGGCTGTCAGGATGAATGCAACCCAGAGCCACAGGAAAATGTGAGCAGCCCTCGAGTGCGCATTGGCCACACTCAAGATGGGTTGTGGTGAGTTATGAGGCAGCACTTGGAAGGCATCACACAACGCCCGGGTCGCTCATCAGCTGGATGGCCTGGCAGCTAATAAAAACAGTAAGATAACTTGACAGTGCACAGTGCAGTGACAAGCAAGCACTCCTCCCTCAGCACTGTCCAGGGTGCTGAAAGGTCTGCTCCTGACAACAGGCAAAAAATAACTAAAAGCCAAACGCCCCTTCAGCACCTTTGTTGTGGATAGCTGAGATACACATGGCAGAGGACGGCTCTTACCAAGCGATTTACGGGTGAGAATGGCTGAACGCATGGCATCATTGGTTGATGGATGAAATTAACTAAATGAAGGATGAATGAAGGATGAACTTGCCGGGCGGGAGCTCCCCATCACCATTGAGGGACTGATACAACTCTGCCTCTGGATTGACAGATGAGCTCTTGCCTGAGGCCAGCTCCTCATACCAACCCACCTACCACTCCACGAACCCATTTTACCACCATCTCAGCTCCAGTCACCATGGAGGCATTGCCTGTCAGTTCTTCATCTCCATCCATGGACCAATCGGGAGCTGGAGGGGAACCCATGCAGTTAGGGCGCATTTCTCTGACTTCTGAACAGAGAGACAGGCGCTTCCGTGAAGGCCTATGTGCCTATTGTGCCTCCCTCAACCACCATCGGGCCGTCCTCTCTGTCCAGGAAATAGACAGACCAGGGAGGTGGGTGGGGGGGCTCCCACCTGGTCCATTGGTGATTTCATCCACCTCTCACACCATTGCCCGTTTGATAGTTCAGACCCACATCCAACTGGGCCACAAATGGATCGTGATGGCTGCATTCGTTGCTTCGGGTGCAACCAGGAATTTAATCGATCAAGCATTCGCCCAGTTTGGTGTGGGGTTAGAGGTGTTATCCCAACCTTTACAAATCATGGCCATTGATGGTTGGTCCCTAGCCAAAAGCCTTATTACCTACCAGACCTCACCATTATCCCTCATCATCGAATATCACACTGAAAAAATACAATTCCTAGTCACCACTGTCACTTCTCATCCCTTACTCCTTGTATTTACCTGGCTCCTCAGTCACAATCGCTAATTTCACGGTACCTGCCCACAGCAGCTCAGGCTACATTGTGACCGTTGTGGTTTGCTTAACAAGGAGTGATCAGGGAGTGAATGTCAATAATCAGGGCAAACTTTTTTGCGCATAAAACCAATGTTTAGGTCTCTTTAACTCAACCACGTTGGGCATTTGTATACTTAGATGATATCTTAATAGACTCTAGGACCTCAGAACAACAGGCAGTTCTTCAGAGGTTGCTGTCCCACCAACTATACTCTAAGTTGGAGAAATGTGCTTTCCACCAGTGCTCCACCATATTCCTGGGTTTTGTGATAACTCCAAAGGGTGTGGCCATGAACCCCCAAAAGCTGAAGGCTGTGTGTAGTTGGCCTCTACTCAAGACACTTCAGCAACTCCAGCACTTCCTGGAGTTTGCAAATCATCTGGGGCTTCAGTTCGGTTGTGACACCTCTTACCACTCTCACCAAACTTCATCGGACCAACTTCCAGTTGACATCATCAGCCATTGACGCATTCCATCAACTGTGCCTACTCTTCACTTCTGCTCCCATCCTTCTTCATCCAGATCCTAATAAGTCATTCGTTGTGAAGGTGGATGCTTCCAATGTGGGTGTAGGGGCGTTCTTCTCCCAGCAAGGTCCAGACCAGAAACTGCATCCTTGCAGTTTCTTCTCCAGAATATTTAACCCCACTCAGCAGCGATACGGGGTATGGGAACATGAGCTACTGGTCATCAAGTGGTCTCTGGAAGAATGGCATCACAGGCTCCAGGGCGGCGGTGAACTATTTACGGTCTGGACAGACCATCAGAACTTACTATCCATCCAACAAACGAGGCAACTGAACCCCCGACAGGCATGGTGGGCACTGTTTTTTGAACAGTTTCAGTTCTATCTTTCTTACCATCCGGGGTCAAAGAACACCAAGGCGCTCTGAAGACAACATTAGGCTGATGCACCCTGGACAGATCTCCCACCTGTCTTACCATCTCAGATCATTGTATCACCATTGAGATTGAAGCTGGAGGACCGTATCCACCAGGCGCACGCCTTGGATCCCTCTCCGGCAGGGACACCATCTGGACATCGTTATGTTACCACCACTCTCCAACATGAATTCCTTTAGTGGGGTCACTATTCCTACATCTCCAGCCAACCAGGAGTCCAAAAAATGCTTAATTTCATCCAGAGGGCATTTTGGTGGCCATCAATTGCCGAAGATGTTAAGTTACACAACCAGGCCTGCGCACTTCTCAAGAAGTGCTCAAGTTGTTGACTGATCTGCTCCATCTGACCATTAGTCTGGGGATGGTATCCTGAGGACAGTTTACAAGAGGAGTCGATCAGATGACAGAAGGCCTTCCAGAACTTGACTGTGAATTGGGGTCCTCTGTCCAAGACAATGTCCTTGGGGAACCCATCCAAGCAGACTACATGCTCTAGTATTTATTCGGCTGTATCTTTAGCAGAGGGAAATCCGACAAATGCCACCAGGTGCACAGCTTTGGAGACTTTGGAAATGAAGAGGACTTGCCCTATAAAGATGTGTGTGTGTGTAGGGGGGGGGGGGGGGCAGGGTGCGACAGAAATCTAAAGCCTTCAACAATGTGTACAAATGTCTCACACCTTTTTTTTCAGCACAGTATGATTTTTTTTATAATCTGTTGTGTCTTTAGCACCACAAAACTGATTTGTTGTTCAACATTTTGTTGCTGTCCAGCTACCGTAGCCATCACAGACTCTCTCTCAGCTACACACTTTAAAAGTTACTGCTCCGCTCTTTCTCCCAATACAAAAGGTGACTCCACCACAAAAAATCTAATTTTTTAACAATATTTGGACCCTGATCAACTGGTCAAAAACCTGAATACACACACAATACAAAGGACTGAAGAACATTAATTTTGACATTTTGTCAAAATTAATTACAGGCTCAGACAAGATGCGGCACCAAAACGGATTAATAAAAAAGGAGTAAAACAGAGCAAGAGTAAGAGCAATTTTAACAAGGGCCAGATTGTAATCCAGATTGTTTCCAGTAAGCAGTGAGAAGTGAGAAATGAAGACATCATGGCGCAATCCTACAGAAGAATCTCATTTCTTTACATCATGTGGACAGCCAGATGCATATGCATTCACTTACCTAGGGAAGAGATGGCACCAGTATGCACTGTGTGTAGAATGCAAGCAGATGGTGGCAGTGTGGTGCTCTGGGCAATGATCTGCTGGGAATCCTTGATATTCCTGGGAACTGTTTGAGGAACATGACAACGAGTTCAGGCTGCTGACTTGGCTTCCAGATTTTCCAGATCTCAGTTTGATCGAGAATCTGTAGGATGTGCTGAACAAACTAATCCCATCCCTGTACGCCCCATCTCACAATTTATAGGACTTGTTAACATATTGGTGCCAGACATCACAGCACACCTTAAGAGGTCTTGTGGAGTCCATGCCTCATGTCAGTGCTGTTTTGATGGCACAAGAGGAACCTATACAATATTAGGCAGGTGGTTTTAATGTTATGGGTGACTGGAGTAAAGTATTGTTTGTGTTATTTCCTGAGCTATGTAGGGTGCACTACACAGGGGGCCTGTACTATGAAGTGCGATTACTTGCTTATCACACTAAATTCGAGAGCAACTTGGTCACGTGAGGCGTAACTTCATGACTAACCCATACTACAGAAGGTGAACAGGTTTATCATGAGGTATGTTGGCTATGGCAACTTACACAGTGGGTTAATCATGGTCTGACCAGAATATGTTCTTACTTAACTCGCACTTTAGTGTGAACCTGTCCCCCGCAAGCCCCGCCCCTCCATACACCACTTCTCTGCAGCCAATGGTGTGCCTGGAAGATCCGAGGGACCTTGGTGCCTGAATTGTGATTGGGTGAGGGTTTTAGAGACCGAGAATCTTTATTGTAATTTTTATTAAATTGTTTTATTTTAATCTTTTTTTATTGTAAAAAAATTCTATTTCAAAAGGCGAAGTGAGGCTTAAACTGAACACAATTTTCCCACAGATTCTTTATTTGTCATAGTTATAACACGCAGTGAAATGTGTCCTGAACGTGGTGATTTGTATTTTGTTAGCCTCAACCTTAATCCATATTGGTTATGGTGTTAATGTAGTCAAAGGGCATCTCACATTTCCTCCTCCGTGTCTCACAAGTTTGAGTCATTTTTCTCACCCACATAGGCTGCTGGCCTACCCTGATGTAAATTATGTCCTTGTTTAACAATGTGGCACAACTTTTATTCAGGTTTTTCTTATAGGAATATGACTTTGATATTACAATAATGTGCAATATCTCCAATGTCTCCATAATGTGCAATACCTTCTCACACTGTGCAATAGACTGTAAAAATCCAATTCAATTTATATTTTGTATTTTCATATTTATTCTACCAGTGCAATTTGTATATAATTTTTATACTACTATTACTATTTGTCATTTAACTGTCTTATTTTATTCCTGTCTTAACTATATGCCTCACAGAGTCGACTGCACCTTAAATTTTGTTGTCCCTTGAAAAAGTGACAATGACAAAGATTTATCTTATTTTTATCTCAATAGTAAAATGCGCTAATGACTTTTAATCCTTAGATGACATGATCACCAGCTCATGCCAACTCGAGGGGCAGGATTGAAATGACTTTTGGAATCTTGAAGGCAAGTTTTGGCATGTGAAGCCAGAGAGGGCCTGTCAGGTGGTGTCAGTATGTGTGGTTCTGCAAAACATCACCGCCATCAGAAGGGAAAAGACCCCAGTCCTGATACCTTTGACCACGATACTCGTGTCTTTGTTTATTTACTCCCGTTCCTACAAATAGAAAATGAAAATTCAGTAATGCACACACACATTGATGAAAGACTGGTGAACGTATGGAAGTACCTGCTTTTCATCTGCTCCAGCCTACATAGACAAAAATGGAGAACCAGGAGTCAATGTTTCATCACCCACATCCTCATGAAAATTAAAGGAGTACATTTGTCACGGCACATCAGCATGGTTCACACTTAGTGAAAGTCATTTGCACACTCACCTGTACCTCGGGATCACAGGAGATGTCGGACTCTGCAGGTGCTCCTCCACTGAACACAACACAGGAAATGGAATGTCATGACTGCACAAATGTACACACTGTACAGAGTGATTGTGATATTTCCGTGCACATAAAGGGTGGACATTCCTGCCACCTGGGTCTGACCGGACGCCTCCCTCTACCCCTCCATAATAAGCCTTTCTCTATTATTGGCCAATGCCAAATCCTCTAGGTGAAAGCTTCAGGAGACCCTCCACCTGTTGCCTTCGCACCAACCTTTTTCTTATTGGCTGTAAAACACAGAAATAAGCTATTAACTGGAGCCTAGACACACCACATCTCTCATAATGAGTAGAAATATTGATGCATCAACTATTTATACGTGAGCCTACTACTTGAAATGATGTTTCTGTATTACATCTTTATTTGCAGCCAAGTACGCTTCCTAGTGCTGTTGCATCTGAAATTTTAATAACAGTTATTGTTAACACAGGATTACATACTGAGTAACTCCCCAGTAATTGCACTTTAAGGGGTATTAAATTAATTAATCTATATACCTCTATATGTATTTAAAGTGTTTTATTAATTTTCAGACAACATTTAAATTGTCTAATAATCATACAGTCTTCCTCTGTGAGGTACGATGATCACGCAGTGATTCGAAACGGTGACTTGCACTGTTGAACGCACCCCGAGCACAGACCGTGATAAGTTCACTCTGACTCAACTAATCAACATCTTATTGCGCTTCGTAGTACCAATTAACGTTACCTGGGACAAGAACGTTTAGTCAAGTGCGAGTTCGCAATTAACCATCGAGTTAAGTCAGAGTTAGTTAAATGTGCTTCGTAGTACAGGCCTCTAGTCTTTACGTGTGTGTGGCACTAAGCATGAATTCAGGACTGGCCAGGCATGACTGTTCAGTTTCTGCTTAACACTCGGCAGGTTCCAACAAGACGACAACTGTTGTTTACTTCACCTGTTAGTGTATCGGTCACGGTCACTGGCTTAAACCAGGGTGTTGAAAGCACAGGCACAGGTGGACATCATGATTTTGAAGATTTTATTGAAGAAAAAACAAGAAAACAAAGTAGCACAAGGGCCAAAAGACTAGACTAAACTTAACCAAAATTACCAAGAACAAGACAGATACATCCAAGAGAAGCTCCTTCCAAGGAACATGATATTCACCCGTGAACATTCAAAGCTTCTCACCGACCACCACCTTGTGACAGCTTAAATACACCCTAAGAACCAATAGAAAGGGAGGAGCGTGATTGGGGTTAATCCTGCTCTGCTGTGTGACCTGATTAACCCCATGACTCGAGACGCCCCCTGTAGGCCACAGGCT
>JBBJLS010027599.1:0-14709 GCA_037577275.1 Bryconaethiops microstoma
CTACCAACTATCTTTATGTTCCTAACCTTCAACTTTGATAATTCCCAGTTTATTCCCGTTAATTCCCATAAATTCCCATGGAAAGTTTCCAACTTTGAAAATTCCTGGAATTTTGCAACCCTAGTTGTAGCACTAGTGCCAGTATCTGCAGTGTAGTACTGAAGTGTGGTGTTGTGATAATACCACAGAACTGCAATAAGTTTGGAAGGGAAAAATAACGTGTGTGGGAGAAATAACTACATGAATCAGCCATACCATTAAAACCACCTGCCTAATATTGTGTAGGGCCCCCTCATGCTACCAAACAGTTCTGACTCAAAGCATGGACATCACAAGACTTCTGAAGGTGTGTTCTTGGTGTGGTTGTTTTTTTTTTTTTTTTGGCGATTACGTTATTTTATTACAGAACAATAATATTCATAAGGTCCAGATGAATACAGGACCAAAGATTTTCCACCCGAACTTTGCCTAGAGCAGGGGTGTGGAACTCCAGTCCTGGAGCGCCGTGGTCCAGCACGTTTTGGTGATTTCCCTTTTCAGAAACACCTCGTGTGTAATTGTCAGGTTTAGTGAATGTGTTTGAGGAGTAGAACCATCAAACTGTGCTGGACACCCCTGGCCTAGAGTATCATGCTGCCTCAGCAGGCTCCCCTTCTTCCCTTAGTCCATTCTGGTCCCATGTCTTCCCCCAGGTCCCATTGCTCCATGGTCTAGTTCTGATGCTCTCTTGCTTATTTTAGGCAGTTTTAGTGGTGGACAGGAGCCAGCATGGATGTTCTGATTGGTCTGCAGCTCTAAATGCAGCAAACTGTGATGCACTGTGTGTTCTGACACCTTTCTATCAGAGGCAGCATGAACTTTTTCTACATTTTCTGCTACAATGGCGCTTCAGTGAGATTGCACCAAGGGCGCCCATGACCCTGTCGCTGGTTCACTGGTTGTACCCCCTTGGACCACTTTTGGTAGGTACTGACCATTGCACACCTGTGGTTTTGGAGATGCTCTGACCCAGTCGCTCAGACTTCAAGAACTGAATGTTCAGTCACTGCCTCGTATCTCCCACCCTTCACAGATGACACTGTAACAAGATAATGTTATTCTCTTCACTTGTCAGTGCTTTTAATGCTTTGGCTGATTGATGTATATTTTGTTTGTGTTTTAAAATAGTGTGTGTTTGTGGTTTTGAAAAGTCTTTTGTGTGTTTATGAAGGGTGTCAGGTTGGTGAAAACAATGTCTCGACTGCATGTGGAGTTTTCCAAGCTGAAAGGCCTTTTCCCCGGCGAGGATGGCATGTCACGTTGTCAGCTCATCACTGTAGCTGCAGAAATCTTTCTCAACAGCAGGAGCATCGAGGGAGCGTTAAATGTTTTTAGAGGTGACGATAACGTGAATGGTTACACAGAAGTTATATTTCAAGTTTTTGGTATAAGTCATATTTACAAGCTTGCCCTAATGTCTGTGGTGAACCATGGTTTTCATGTAGCTCTACAGTCAAAAGCCACTAAATACTGGAATGTTTTAGCTGCTTAGTAGCATACAGTACCTGACAAAAGTCTTGTCACTTAACCAAGTTGTAGGAACAACAAATAATAACTTGCCTTGTAGTTAATCAGTTGGAATCAGAAATGGCTTATAAGAAAGGCAAAGCCCTCTAGATTATGCGTATTATATCAAAATAAAGTTTTGCATCATTCATTGAGTTGTATCATTTAATCAGGACAGAAAGGTCAAAATTTGCCTGGACAAAAGTCTGGTCATATACAAAAATAATGTATAAATTATACATATACTTTATTTAAAATACACAAACATGCTACAATAACATCAGAACATAAAGTCATGGTGCCTTGGAAAAAAAGAATAAATAACGTGTATGACTTCCATGAGCTTGGAGGACCGCATCCAAACGTCATGAATCGACTTTCATCAGAGAACAGCACAGAGGCCCACTGGTCCCTCGTCCAGCGTAAATGCTCCTTCAATGACACCTGTGCCTGGTGGTGTGGTCAGGTACCCTTGCAGGTCGTCTAGCACACAGACCACGCTGATGTAAACGGTTTTGAACGGTCTAACGTGACACTTAAGTGCCTCTCACCTCAATTAAATATGCCTGGAATTGAGTGGCATTCATCATCCGGTTCCACAGAGCACTGTTCACAATGAAGCGGACATCAGTGTGGGATGTGGCCAAAGGATGTCCACTTCTATGCCTTTCTGTGACTCTTCCAGTCTCTTTGTATCTCTGTTGCAACCTGCTGATGACACTCCGACACTCTAAGCTCAGTGGCCACTTCCGGCTGAGAACATCCCGTTTGAAGCCTCGCAATGGCGAGGTTCTGTTGATCAATTGTTAGGTGTGGTCTTGGTCTCTTGATGTCAAAACGTGAACAGCATGATGAGGAGGGCTGTTTAAATACTAATTCTGACTGAACCAGGAAATTTATTGGTCGATTCATGGATCAAACACCTGTCGTGAATTTTGTCATACAACAGCAAGTTGTGTAAAAAGCACTGAAACACTGAACAGTTGGACATGTGCATTCAAACGTTTAGGGACAGTCACATTAAGTGACCTGTAAAGGTTATAGTGCATAATTAAGTTCATCCTGACATTTCACCCGAAAGCCGAATATCCCTAACTTTTTGTGAGTAGTGCATTTTGCCCAACCAGTCGTTCATACTGGCTATGCTGCTAAGTTTCAGTTTTACACATGGCCACTAAAGATGTCTAATATTTTTGCATTCTTAAATGTATTATTAACTGTAAAGTAGACGGCTAAGCTTTGTAACTGTGCTCTGAGACTTTCAAGCAGCCCTCAATGAGCAATCTGGGAGACAAAGTCAGCAGACAGACCACAGACAGGCAAGTCAGTCCAATCACACAGCAACAAACAGCATTTTATGGATGCAACACCATATTGATTACAAAACCAATAAGTTCACATTTAATAAAGTGCAGTAAGTGTCAGTCAGGTTAGGAACTCTTAAATTTGGCCAATTCCACACACTAGCAGGGTGAAGGCCAGAAATATATGTAATTTTCTCTTACGGTAATGAGAAAAAGGTTTAAAGCTGTGGCTTTTCAGCACCATGCAGATTTTCACTCACCTGCTGCTCCAGCTCCCGGCAATGCTGGGACACATCGTCCTTCACTTCCAACTCCTCACTCAGGAAATAATACTTCCTCGACTAAAACAGAAGAAAAGTGTGAATTGTGATTGGGTGATTGCCACAAAACCAGTATTTCTGACATTCATCATTTGCATTTTACCACTTATGATTGATAACAAGCTATTTACGATTAAGAACAGCTGAAAATGGGTGGAGTGAACCACTCTTGCCCAAAACTGGGTGAGAAATTCATGGGCTGAATATGTCATACGTCTTTTTTTTTTTGGAACTTACCTGAGCTTTTTAATCCGAATACACGTGTAATTAACAAAGAGCAATTTAACATTGGGATTTTGCCAAAATTCAACATAGGCTCAGATGAGAAACAGCACCTTTTTGACTATAAATAGAATAGTAATGAAAAAAAACTTATGAACAGTAATGTGATTATGATTTGTTCAAGTTAATTCATCAAGCAAGTTCTTTAACCTTACATTTACATTTACGGCACTTATCAGACGCTTTTATCCAAAGCTACTTCCATTCCCTAACTACAGGGGACAGTCTCCCTGGAGCAACTTGGGGTCAAGGGTCTTGCTCAGGAACCCAGTGGTGGTGTGCTGGAGGTAGGATTCGAACCCACGACCTCTTGGTCCAGAGGCTGATGTTTTATGCAGTGCAATGGCTTAGGTTTAGCAAACCCTTGCGCACTGGAGGATATGCACCACATTTCAGTACCAGTCAAAAATGGTGAAATAAATATCTCCAGCAGCAGCCAGAGTGGAAAAGGATTAAATACTACTTAGCCATTTATATTAATGCCGTCTTCTAAAAGTCGTAACAATTGTATTACATGATCTCCCAGAAGCAGATTCTTATACTCTGATTAGATTTTATTAAAGCAAATATCAAAACTCTTTTGCAAGATTCATTCACTCATTATAAGTATGCTGTGCGAACTTGCAATTATTCCGCAAAAGAACACAACAAACTCATTTTTGAGTGAGCAAGCAAAACTGAAAGAAAATTTTCAAGCTATTCTTGTGCTCCAGCTTTTCCAGTTAAGGAGTTACAAAACAAAGCCATCTGCAGATAGGCAACACACAATATATCATCAGTTAAGTGTTTTAAAGTGGTATTAAAAGCCTACAATATGCATATGAGGCTCTAACCAATCCCAGTGTCCCTGACAGGGTGACCAGTAACTGTTCCAGGTGAGTATTACTGGTTGGTCTGATGAATCAAGGTGTTTGTGTGGGTTTGTGTATTTCTCATCATTCATTCTTACATGGCCATTTTCCAACATCTAATTAGACTGAAACAGGGTGTTTTTTCTTTACTGTACTTTTGAAGTTGATTTATGTAAATGGTCTCCTTTCTGATTGGCTACCCTGTATCGCAGCTCATTAAAAGGCAGCACAGGGCTAAAACATTCTTTACAGCTTCCGCATGAATGGGAGGGGCTAAACTGCTGTAGGCTGAATAAGGAGATGTATGTAAATGTGTTGGTTGTGTGACATCACAAAAGCTATGATATGAAAACAGGCTTCTTTTGCAACTCAGTTTCTGTATATGGACTGTATGGCTGGGGGAATGAACATACATTTTTAAACAGTATTTACATACTTTAAGCCTATATAATTGCAGAAAAGCGATTACTTGGATAAAATATTAGTGTTGCGGTTACACTGCTACATGTTTCAATGGCATCATGCAGCCCTACTAATTGTGTTCCAAAAGTTGGGCCCTCCTCGATAGCATTGCCACATCACATTTTTGTAGTGCCTACACAAAATTTCATGGAGCATTTTACACACCCTGCATTCATTTTACACCCTCTTAAACTAATAAACTAATTAACAATCACCAAACAAAATAAACCACACGAAAGAACTGTTTTTTAATTTAAAGGTTTTATTCAGCCTTTTTTAATGTGACACTGGGTCCGTTATAGCAACCGCAGAATAACATACTGTGTCAACACACTGAGTATAGTGAAAATGTGAAGCATAGTGATATTTTCAACGCATCTTTACAGCCATTTAAATTTGAAGTCACTTAGAATGACTTTCCTTTGAGTCTTTTTGGTGACAAACTACATGCAGAGCAAACCGAGCTGTTCCAGAGGCGAGGCGTTGCAAATCAGGGAAAGCGAGGTGCGAGGAATGAGGAAGAAAAAAAAAAAAGGCAATTAGCACAACACTGTCTTGCTAAGAATTTTAGCATCTCGGCGTCTGACATGAAGAAACTCTTAAAATAAATATACAGAGCCTTCTTTGGTGTTGCTGCCATTTTTAGACCATGAGTGTGATGCAGAATAAAGACTTGAGGATCAACACAAAGGCACACATTTGAAAGACAGATACCGACGCCCAAGCACTCTCACACATGCATATCCTGGTTGACAAATATTGCAAGTTTACATTTACGTTTACGGCATTTAGCAGATGTTCTTATCCAGAGCGACATATATCCGTACTAAAAGTAAAAAAACTTTACCCATAAGAAATAGGTACAAATTTTTATGAGCTTCTCTATATGCAGCAAATTATCACACAGACCATTCGTATTCAGTGTCTTTGCCCAAATTTCATTAATTCACCGTCTGAGCTACTTATCCTAACCAGGGTCGCAGGAGGGTGCTGGAGCCCATCGGAGAACACCCTGGACAGGACGCCAGTCCACTAAAGATTTACACTATATGGACAAAAGTATTGGGACACACCACTTTATTACTGAATTCAGGTGGCCCCTTACTTCTTAATGTTTCAGCATACATTCTGGACAACGCCATGCTTCCAACTTTGTGAACACAGTTTGGGGAAGAACCTTTTCTATGACTGTGCCTCAGTGCACAAAGCAAGCTTCATAAAGACGTGGCTGGATGAGCTCAGTGTGGAAGAACTTGACTGGCCCACACAAAGCCCTGACCTCAACCCCATCCAACACTTTTGGGATAAACTGGAATGGAGATTCCGAGCCAGGACCTCTAGTCCAGCATCAGTATAACCTGACCTCACAAATGTTCTACAAAGTGAATGGACACAAATTCCCACAGAAACTCCAAAATCTTGAGGAAAGCCTTCAAAGAACAGTGGAAGCTGTTTTAGCTGCGAAGGGGTGACCTACTCCATATGTATTTGAATGCAATGTCATTAAAGTCACAATACTTTTGTCCATATAGTGTATTTAATGCAGATATTGTGCAAAATGATGAATAAAAATAATAGGTAGTAGTCTTTCCTACTTTTTCTGTAAAGGCCTCACATGCATGCACAATCAAAACACAGCTGTCCTCTGTGTAGATGGCCAAATCATATTAGTCACATGAGTCACGTCAGCCCGTCTTACTAACAGATAAACAAGAAGATGTCCTCATTATTTTAATTTCAAAATGAATCAAAATTCTTCGATATATTTGGGCAGCTGACAGCTTTTCTTTATTTTAAGTCACATTTAAAGACAACAGCCTTTATTTATTATCAGTTTATATAAACTGTTTTACATAAATGAGCAGTATGTATATTTTAACCCCTGTTTAAAATGGTCCGTAATACAGTTTGAATACTGTTCGCATTGTAAATGTGAATTTGCATCTTTTTATTAGCTTAATTAGCTCATTAGGCCTTCAACTAAATGGAACGTGCAAATAATGGCATGCTTGAGGATCAGGCATGTTATCATGCAGAAGAGTTTTCCATGAACCATTGGTTCTGCCTAATGCATTTTTAGCATGTTTCATATAAATCAAATACATACTATAGTTTGTTGGTGTAATATATTATGTAAATAAAGGCTCTTTGGGTGGGCACTCGCTTCCCATGTTGATTCCAATCAACACTCTTTTCGTGGTCATGACTTTTGGGCACCCCTGGTCAAATTACACACTTTGATTTCATTTTCTGTCACATAACAGTACTGCAAAGCTTTCAGACCACTACACGTTCACGTTGCCCTAAAAACAAAGAGAGATAATGTCTTCAGGGCCTCAGGCTGGATGTCACTGCACCCAATCCCCTTCCATCATACTAATTCTGCTATTAAAGAAATAATTCCTCAAGCTGTTTTGACTGATGGACCCGACGAAAATGAACAGCCCCTGCTGTGCTTTTCATTTCCCCAGCATGCAACTGTGGATACACCAGACCACCGAGGTTCTATGTAATACTATGCGCCCCACCTATTTGTGGGCTTCTCATATGTTTTATTCATACTTTTGCATCCGCTGATGTAATTTGGAAAATAATAATAACAAGCAACAAAAGAACAAATCCGTTTCTCATCGCTAAAAGAACCATGGCGAGGTTTCAGGGAGTTGCTTGAGCAATGCACTGATCAATATGGACGCTACATCAAATGCAGGCTTATGCAGGGATGAGAGTAATGGACATTGACAGGTCAAGATGCTCACAGCACACAGTACAAAACCCAGTGATTGGGTAGTAAGCTCATTTGCTTATTGCAGCCTTCTCAAGTCAATGAAAAAGCAGAGCGAAAACCATTAACACTTCTTAATGATGTGAGTGAGATTAGACCCCCTTTACCCTCTTCATCAATGATTATGGCCCTTACACGACCACCAGTGAGCAGGTACTGACTCGGTAGTGATATGTTAGCATGAGTGGATCACATACAGCGGTGCTGCTAGAGTCTTGTGGGGTCCTGACCATAGATGAAGGGGGTCTAACAAATGATGCACAGAAACAGATGGCCTACAGCAAATAACAGTAAACTGCAAAGTGCCCCTACGTCTCAGTGAAGCTGACAGAACACCTGATAAAGAAGCTTACTGGCATATAAACAAAACAGGACACTGTACGTTAGCATGCCTTTTCAATACAGAAATCAAACTACCATACTTCAAGAAAAAAAAAACAAGGACAATTTGAATTCTCTGGGGTGGGCTGGCTCCCCACTCAGGGTGAGTCCCTGGGATAGGCTCCAGGTACTCACATCCCTAGTGTGGATTAAACGGTTATAGAAAATATATGAATGTATTTGAATTCTTTATTTACTTTATTTTTAGGTAGAAGCACCACAAACATGCAGCCACCTCAAACACCAGGCTTTGGTAATAAGCATGATGTTTGGTGGCATTATTGACCTCCATTTGAGCAACGCTACTCTTGCACACCTGACCCCTTCCCTCACTAGTCCTGATCTGGAGATTCTGCTTTCTATATTTTGGCTTGCCAGCACCACCTCCTACAGGGTGGTATCAAAGGTATCAAAGACCTTTCACATGATTGTGCACAATAGGATTATCACCATATAACCACGCATCATTACCTCGCCTTCACCACAAAAGCTGACACATATAGGACCTGGATTTGCTAGTGTAGCAGGTGCTGAGGCTTTTGCTAGAGCTGCTGTCAAAATTGACGGCTGCCAAATAAGAATTAAAGCACCAGCTGAGCATGCTCAGGGTTGCCTCAATCAAAAGCTTTTTTACTCCATTCAGCTTCAAGCTGTGTGTGATCACAAGGGCAAATTTTTCGATATTTTAGCGGGATACCATGGATTTGTTCACAATTCACACATGCTTAAGAACAGTCCCATCTTCAATCAAAAGTTGTGCTCACCTGAGGGATTTTACCCTATGGAGATGGAGGTTATCCTCACCTTTCAGCACCAATCCTTCTGGAGACCCCGTACCGGGAACCAGTGTGATGTGCCATACAACGCTGGTACAAAGTCCATCACCGGAGCTTGATGAAAGAGTATGATGAAAACGAGGTAGCATTCCATAATTCCATAACTCAATGTTAAGTCACACTTAACCATTCAGGTCATTGCATGTTTTACCGTTCTGCACAATCTAAGTTAAACCAATGGGGACAACATGGAGTGAGAGGAAGGTGCAGAGGGAGCAAATGACATGGATAGACCAGCAGGAGATTCAGTGTGGGAAAGAACTCAGAGCACAACTCGCAGGAGACGTTTCTGTTCCAGACACTTATCACTAAACTGCATCAACACCATTACACCAACGCCATTGTTTCTGCAGTCATTCATTTTATTGCATTAATATAGAAAAATCATTCATAGAAAAATCATATATATTTACCATTGTTACCAAATTATACATGTATATATGTATACACTTTTTACACAGTTCCACTTTTAAACTTACTTCATTCATGTAATTAATTATTTATTAAAACTCACAAAAGACTTTCCACTCTCTCTTCATCCCTCCTTTCCGTGCTTCTCTTTTGGCAAGAACTTTAAAATTGGGTCCTTTTACTGTCTCCTTAGACGTGGAGCTGTCCCTTCTGTCCCTGCCTCCACATCTGTCCTGTCCCTCTTCACAGGGACAGAATCTGGAGAGGCCACTGAAGAGACTGGAGCAGGCTCCCACCAGGCAGAGGCAATAAAGATGGGAGGTTGAAGAGATGAACTCCTACCAAGTACCTCGTCCATCAGGGGAAACCATTTCCATGCCTCTCCTGATTCTGCCCCTGAACCGGATGGTGACTTCTTTAACTCCTAAAATGTTTTAATATATAATTTAATTACACCAGGTGTGTTTGGAGCAAGGACATGAAAATGTGCAAAGCTTTAAACTGAGTGTTAAGAAAACACTGAATTAGAATATGGAGCTGCACCACAAAATTTACCTAGAACATGAGAAAATGTGTTTTGTCTGCAATCTGAGCTTAATCAGCTACTTGACACCTTCATCTGTCCCTTGAAAGAAACATATTAAGTCATGACAAGAACATCTTTTGGATCAGAACACTGTTGATAACGCTAACCTCGAAGTAAACGCTAAAACTAAGCAGGACACAGTGAGAAATCTTTCTGTAAACGTCAGTGACAGCAGTGGCTCACACATAATATCAGTAAAATTAGACAGTATTCTTCTGTTAGCAAGCTTTATAGAAACATACCTAATTTCACTGAAAATGCTACTTCACTAATTTCAATAAAAATAATACAGAAATGTTAAATATAACTTTCTGCATTAAATATTTGTTTGACACAATTTCTTACTCATACCTCATTAAAACAGAAGAATTTTGGTGAAGGCATTCAATTTATTGTCATTTGTGTACATAAGTAGAAGTACATGACTTGAAATTCATGGAAAGTTTTTGTTGTGCATGTAGTCTTGTTTTGCAGAAAAAAAACATTAATGTTTTATTGATTGTCTGACTGCATGAAACAAGCAGAAGAAGTTATAATGTAACACTGTGGTGGATTCTAAACAGCATCATGGTTAGGGGTTTAATTAACTGGCTTAGGTTTAGACCCAAACTTAAGTGCAGGATTATGTTTTGGGTTGAGGTTAGAGTGTGTGTTAGCTTGAGTCAGGAAAGGTTTAGGTGAAATTATAAGGTATCTAAATCTAAATGCAAGTTACTGACTAGATATACATTTACAAAGCGTCTGGGCTATCAAGATAGTGTTGCTTTACACTTAAGTAGTATAACAAAATGACAGTAATAACACAGGTCAACAGGTCAAAATCATCAGAGACACGTTTATGTGGGTTTTGTAGTGTTTTCCATGCTGATTTCAAATCTGTGTTTAGTTTTTCCCTAGCACATACAGTTTTTGTGATGAAGCTAGTTGTATATTGCATGATAGTGGTCTAATTAGCATATACTGAGCGTTTTTGAAGAAACAGTGGTGTCTGACTGACACTGATCATTATATCTATGCCACAGTTTGCGCCTGTCTGACTTCGCACAGAAAATATTGAAACAGTTACTTGATTGGTGCCTGGAGTTTAATAAAAAACGCATGCAAGTCTATTGCAAATCTAATATTACTCATAATTCAAAAAGTTGATGTGACTTAAAAAAACTGAAAGCAGATCTGAAATCAGCATGACAAACTGGTTTAGAAAAGTGTGTTGTGGTTTCTGATGATTACAAAAAATGTTTTTGTTGACCTGTATAATTTTAAGGGTAAAAAAAGACCAACTGAATGCAATAAAGAGATTACATTAGAGCCAGGCTATATTGCATTTGGCATGCAAATATTGCATTCATCATACAGGCTTTTTAATCTCCTGCAGTTGTCAGGTTAACTTATAGGGAACATGTAGCCTCAACATTGGGAACTACTATGTCACAGGAAAAAGAGTTTGGTCTGTGAACAAGACATACAATTTAATTGTATGTTTTAATGTTTTTTTTAAAAGTTTGAATTCCTACAGACTCAAAGTCAACTGATTAGCTATAACAAGTTAGAACTGATAGATATACTCATTTTATTACTACTGAGAGAAATACAGTATAGGATATTATGCTCCAGTAGTGTTTAGATGGTAGTCTTCATATCAGATCCTGCAATTTTCTGAGATTTATGATTAGAATTTCTAGACAAATCCAAATCTGATGGCTTGCTTTAAGTATTTATACAGAAAATATGCATCGGTGAATGTAGTTAAAGACATGCAAATGAGTCAGGAAGGTTAAAAAGGTAGAAAAGGCCAACTCTGTATAAGTAATTCCTATTACTATTCATTCCCATTCGACTTGCCTCCATATCCCCTCACACGGGGCACCATTTTGGCCAGCACCAATGCTCTAGTGCTCAGCCCTGGCTTGTGCTTTTCTCAAGGCACCGATTTGCCTCTTCATATGAAAATAAACAAGCTTTTCACTTTTCATCACAGGGAGGCAGTGTGGAAAAAGCAGCGAGAATGGGACAATGCTTGTTTTGGCAGTGTTCAAGGCTTCAATAGGACCAGGTGCTGTTTATAGAACGGGGAGGTTTTTTTTGGCTTCTTCAATTTTGCCAGTGTGGTTATATCAGCTACAGCGTATATCCTGGGTGCATGCGGTGAACATTCATGTGCAAATGAGTTTGAGCTATTCATCTGAATCTAACCTGTAATGGTCGATCAAACAGGCTCTTTTGTCTGCCAAATTAGATTCAGTACAGTAAATGTATATGACTATGAATTATAGGTATAATGCAGTCAAGCAAATGCCAGCACTAATAGTCCACAAAAGAAACATGATCCAGCAAAAGAAAAGGGATGAACTGCTCTAGCAAAAAAAAATTGGGGGGGTACTTAAATAATCATTTTGGTAAATGAGGAAAATCCCAGGATAACAGAGGATGTGTCAGGACTTTGCAAGGAGCAGAACAATTAAGTATATTTTTCTATATTTAAAAGATAAATATGCAACGAAGCCTGGGCAGAGCCATGGTGGACCTGGGGCCAAGGTGTGTCAATTCCAAACATGTGAAGTGTAAAGTGACCATTTTTGTCATAAGTGAACACAAGACAGTGCGAACAGCACAAATTTCTTCTCTGCAATTAACACATTCACCAAGTGAAGCAGTGGGCAGCCAGGAACACAGCGTCTGGGGAGCAGTGTGTGGGGACGGTACCTTGACCAAGGGTACCTCAGAGGTGCCACTAGCAGTCCTGGGATTTGAACCCATGACCATCTGGTCACAGGGCCAACTCCCAAATCACTAGGCCACCAGCTGCCCATAAAGATCACCCCTTGACTCAAATCCACAGATGAAGAGCACAACGGACTGGCAGTCCATCGCCTTAATCACTCGGTCACCTTGTCTCACAAAGGAGATTCCACATGCAGTTTCTCCAGCCTTGGGAGACACTGTGACAAAAGTATATGTGTTTTGTGTGTTTATTTTCTTTAAACAGCTGTCTAACGTACGTTATAACAAACCAACACATCTTCACTCTGCTTCAAGAAATGTAAACCAGAGTACGTCTAGGCTGAGGCTAGTAGGAGGCAGTTTGTCTGACTCATCGACAGTGAATGATGATGTGAGAGACACCAGTTGTTCTATAAGCTGACATTACGTGCACATACGTCATCAACAAATTCACTGACTACAAATCCTAAGAGAGTGAAACTGACCACAGACACCACATGTAGACCAATAATCCCTAGAGATAGTGATACAATAATCCATGGAGTGGTGATACTGCAAGAAAAGGCCATTTCTTTTACATTTTTAGAAATAACAGATTCTGTAACGGGCAAGTGTACCATTTCCATTGTCCCATAGTCATCCGCTCTTAGACCTTGTTTATGCTGGGTCATGTCGTGTATCTTGAATATCAGGATTATATCTGGTTATGGAGAAATTTTAAAATGCAAATGCATCCAAGATGCATTTAAAACCCAATCACTACTGTAAGTGTGAAAACAGCCAATTATGGCAGGTCTGAATTATTCAGTAAGTATTTGTTTATGGTGTTCCTGTTGATTTCCATATTTCTTATTCAGACATTTTGTCTTTTACTAACCCTTTAAATCTCACCAGAATTCAAGAACACGTGAATTCCCTTTCTAGAGGCTATCTATAAGGCTTAGAATGTTTTTTATATAAATAGTATCATAAAGCCAGAAGAAAAATGGCAAGTACCCTAGTAATGTTAGTTAAAGGCTGAGCACAGCCACACTCCCCTCTTTATCACAAGCTATGCCTTTTCTCTGAAGGACAGAAGCAAGATAAATATTCAAAATTAAAATGGTAAACATCATTTAAACAAAAAGAAATGGGCAAACACATTGGTTTGTTTGTCTCTTGTTTTGACAGTGGAAGGACATAGCAAAAAAGAAACTGAGCTCATCATCCGTCACTCATTTAGTCCCGCTGAGCTGAGAGACCAACAAAGTTAAATACTTTAGCTGAACATATAAACAGCCATAAATGCACCACTTAGTTAGCGATGGAATATGATCTTGGCTCACACATTGTTATACTATAAAAATCTGTATCTGACATAACATCATAGCACGTCTTTCCTCTGAATCTTTGGGACTTTCATCATAAAAAGGGATTCATGAATGTCTAAAACTTTTTTAATGAAATTATGGTTCACTTTTGTAAACTATTGTATTAAACAGTAGTGCTGAAAATGAGTATTTGAGTGCAAAAAGTACTTGAAATCTTAGCTATACTCTCAATTCTTTACATAACACATGTAATCCATGACCATGTTGAGTGAACTTGAATGAAATGTACAACGCCACTCAAAACTCTGCAGGTGGGAGTGACAGAACAGGAAGAGCCTAAAATCCCGGAGTGATTAAATCCTGGAGTGACAATTAACTATATATGTATGTGGTTAAAACCTTATCAGCATACAATCTAGTACAAATCATAAGAAATGGCCAGGTGTAAACAGGGACATTGGTTGAGCAAACATTTTAATAGAGACCCTCATTCGAGGACCATAGACTCTAAATCATGCCTGGAGCCCAACCCCAAACATGCAAGAGAAACAAACGATGTGAATTTAACGGCCAAACCTCCACAGGAGAAGCAGCAATTTAAACAATTAATCCCTGATGTTTATTGCACAAAGCAGGCCCGCTTAGCTAAACAACAGAAATAATGCCCGAGGCACGCACAGGGCTCAACTCCCGCTGGAATGTACCAAGGAAGAAAAGAAATTAAATGAACGCTAATTGCAAAACAGGGCTGGAGTATGGTTGAAGCCTGGGGTGTACTTATTAATCTGTCTCCAGTGGTGTACATCATGCCAGTAATCATTGTTATGGCAGAAACATGCACACTCATTTCCACACACACACACACACACACACACACACACACACACACACACACACACACACACACACACACAC
>JBBJLS010027610.1:0-14709 GCA_037577275.1 Bryconaethiops microstoma
TGGTGCTGAAGGTAGGATTCGAACCCATGACCTCTTGATCCAGAGGCAAGTATACTACCCACTAGGCCACCACCACCCCTGTACATAAAGTGCACATAAAATACTGTGAAGCAGTGTGATAGTCCAGCTGTTTAGGAGGGTGATGGCGAGGGGAAAGAAACTGTTCCTGTGTCCGCTGGTCCTAGTCTGCAGACTTCTATATTGACTGCCAGAAGGCAGCAGGTCAAAAAGTCTGTGTCTGTGGTGTGAGGGAACTGGATTTTCCCTGCCTGTTTCTTGGATTTTAGAGGTACAGGTCCTGGATGGGGGTCAGGGGTGCACCGATGATCTTTTCTGGTGTCCATATTGCAGTCTGTTCCTGTCCTATTTAGTGGCTGCTCCACACGAGACTGTGATGGAGGAGCACATGACATGGAGGTCATTGACTCTGGTCTGAAGAGGGTGGAGTGGGTGAGGGGTATGAATCTGTCTGTCTCAAACCTGCAGTAGAATTTGTTCAGCTCCTTAGCCATTTACACTTACGGCATTTAGCAGACACTTTTATCCAAAGCAGCTTTCAGTCTCTGACCCATCAGGGACAGTCTCCCTGGATCAACTTGGTTAAGGGTCTTGCTCAGGAACCCAGTGGTGGTAGGTTGAAGGTAGGATTCGACTCCAAGACCTCTTGGTCTACAGGCAAGTGCCCTACCCACTAGGCCACCACTACTTCCAGGTAGGTCTTTTTTTGTTTCAGCAGGGGGTGTGGGTCATCTGTAGCTGGTGATGTCTCGCAGGCCTCTTTACACTGATGCAGGGTCATTGGCTGAGAACCGTTCTTTCAGCTACTCAGAGTAGCTTTTTTTAGCCACTTTGATCTCCCTGGTCAGTGTGTTCCTGGCTTACTTGTACAAGGCTCTGTCCCCATTTCTGTAGGTTTCCCCTTGGCCTGGCCAAGATATTGCAGTTTGGGAGTGAACCATGGTTGTTTGTTTGTTGTATGTGCAGACGTTCTTGGTTGGCACACACACATCTTCACAAAAACTGATGATGTATGATGTCACAGTATCTGTCAGCTCATCCAGATGGTGAATAAAACGGTTTGCAGTTACTTGAAAAAGTTTCCAGGTTTGGGGTGCATAATTTCTGTAACACCGTGACATCAGTATACCAACCTTCGTTAATGTAGAAGCAGACTCCACCGCTCACTATGGAGGTGGAAGGGCCAGCAGGTTTAGAGCAGCATTGGGGGTGCATTCACTGAGCCAGGTTTCAGTGAAGCAAAGGGCAGCAGAACGTGTACAGTCCTTGTTAAGAATCAGCAGCTCATCTGTTTTATTAGAAAGGCAGGGTAGAATCGGCAGGTGAATAGAGGGGAGCACAGTGCGGATGTAGTTTCATCAGTGCCCCCGCACGCATCTTTCATCTTCTTCTCTGCCAAGCCCCAAAGAGAGCCGCTGCTCCTCCGACTAAAAGTTTATGAAAAAAGCATCAAACCTATTTTGAGATGTTCCAGTGACTCTAGCCTGTCTAACTTTTCTAGTCTGTCTAGTAGAATAGAAAGTGGGGACAGAACTGGTCAAGATGTTTTACCCTTCTTTGTTGCTCTAGTGACTTTTATAATTGAATGGTGCCCTCGCTTTCTGCCTTTCAATCTTTCCCTCACTCTCTTTCTTGGTGTCTCTCTCTCTCTGTCTCTCTTTAAGTATGCATTTGCATGCTTCTGCTTAATATTTTGGACAGTAGCGAGATACTTGACTATTTCCTACTCTTGCTTTTCTCTTTCTGCCTTTTTCCACCTTCTCTCTCTCTTCCCCCCGCTGTCTCTACCCTCTCTTACTCTCACTTTCTCTTTCTCCCCTTACCTTTTCTGTCTCCCTCTCTCTCTCTGTCTCTCTTTCTCTCTCTCTCTCTCTCTGTCAGAGTGAATCAGCTATAATAGACACTGACACCAGCATGAATTCTCTCTCTCTCTCTCTCTCTTTCTCTCCCTCTCCCTCGACTCTCTGTCTCTCTTTCTCTTTGTCTCTCTTTCTCTCTGTCTCTCTAAGTATGTATTTGCATGCCTCTGCTTAATATTTTGGACACTAGCGAGATATTTAACCACTTTCTACTCCTACTTTTCTCTTTTTCTCTCTTTTTGTCTCTTTCCACTCTCTGTCTAAACTCTCTCTCATTCACGTATTTTCTTTTTCTCTCTCTACCTTTTCTGTCTCTCGCTCTTTCTCTTCTGCCAGTTCAGATTGGTTTGTGTTTGCTAAGCCTGTCCTCTCTCTGTTTGTGCCTCAGCCTTGTTTCACATCCAATTTCCGGCATTAGACCTGCAGGAGGCCATGCTGCCCCCCCTCTTCTGCTTAGACTGAGGCTTTGTCGTTTCAGAAGACCTGCTTCAGCGCTATCTCTCCCCCCAACCCCATCTCTCTCTTGCACGCTGATGGCCCTGTAGCCCAGCTGTTAGCAACACCTCTGTCAGACAGCACCATGCTTGCCACACAATGCCACAGCAGCAGCTTTCCTCAGCAAACACAGTGCGTCATATCACCTGGAGTTATCACCTAGTTTTTTTTTTTGTCTTTAAAAAAAAAAAAAAAAACCCTTCAATTTGCTATGTCACTTGAGGTCCCCTGATTGAATTCCCTCTCAAGCAAACATACAACAACTTTCAAAAAATATTTTTGTTGAGTTGCCATTTTGAGATTCTCCTGCCTTGTATAAACACTCACTGGCCATTTTGTTAAAACTGCTTAACATATAGATGCACTTAGTAGGTTTGCGGTTACTGACCGTTTCCTAAACACACAGCCAGGAGCGCACACAGACACCAGCACGGGTGCACAACAGAGATTTAATTCAAAATAAACACCATAACATTCTGTATCTCCCTTTTCTACTCAAGAGCCAACGTATTAGAGTCTTTACCTGGCTCTTGTCAAGAGAGGAGCCCTGTGCTCAGTCTGGCGGACATGTGAATCTGCTCCAGCTCCTTGCCTCAAAATATGTAATGAGGGAGGAGCAATTGATGCAAATTTCTGGTAGTGATGTGCAGAGTGGTGCTCTGTCCTTCCCATTAATCCAATCTAACATGAACCATTTGAAATTGGCAGTTATTTTAGAATGCATTAATATTGCATAAATAGTGATAACAGTGCTGCTTGTCCAGGAGCTTATCTACACATGTGGTATTGACCAGTCAGGAGGCTGTTCCAAGCTGTTTGTTGACACCCATCCCTGCACACTGGTTAATGCTCAATCTGTCTCCCCCATTCACCAGTAGGACCACCACAAGACCACAAGTAAGCAGGGCTTAATTGAATAGTGGATTATTCACAGCACATTTTTAAAGCACATCTTACATATTGGTCCACCTTGTTAGTACACAGTTAAAGACAGGTTGCTATCTTCTTCTGAGCAGTTTCTGTTGCTCATTTTCTAGTCCTTGAGCAGTGGTCAGTTTCTCTTCACTGCATGTATTTGGCTGATGGATCACTCTCATTCTTTTGTTGGCAGTTAGATGTGTTAGAACTCCAGCAGCATTGCTACACGTTGTGTTTGTTTTCAATGGATGACTAGAACAACATTTTACAGGTTTTAAATATTATTGATAAATAGTTATTGTTAAAGTTCATTGTGTTTTGTGTTATGGGGAATGTCTAGGGGGATAAATTTACTCAGTTTTTTGTAATGTGTGTAGTCTACCGTCAACAAAGTGCCGAGGTGTTTTGGTGCTTCTCAGCAAGGTTTCAGCGTTGAAGGAGCAGGCTTGTTGAGAGTTCTTTCTCTTGTGTCACTTGGTGTTTGCTTGTGTTGAAAATAAAGAGCTTGGAGGTTCCCTCCACTGAACTCTCTCGTGTCGTCCCCATTCCCTTACGTTGAAGAACAAACACAAATTCATCACATTTGGTGTCAGAAGTGGGATATGGAGTGAATGACAGTTCAAGAGATAGAAGAACTCATTCGGCAGCTGGAGGAGAGGACTCCGAGAGAAGTGGAGGTGCAGAGGGCGGCAGAGGGCTTCCCGGCGGGCTCCAGTGCGCCGAGGCCGACGACAAGGCGGAAGAGTGTTTTCCGTTCACCGGCAGCACAGGATGACGGTGAGCAGCGCCGGAGAGAAGATGGCAGCGTGCCTTCTTCTGATGATGTCATTGAGCGGTGACGGCGCGCCGACAGCGCACAAGTAAAGCTACTGCCGTACAGAAGGGATGAGCCGCCGGACACGTTCCTCACCCAGGCGCGACTGGCCACGGCGTTCAACATCTGGACCTTGGCGGATGAGCTGGTCCAGGTTGCGTTATCCCTGGAGGGAAAGCGTTGCAGACCCTGGACGATCATCTGCCGCACGAACAAAGCGTGTGGGCGGAAATAGAGAATGCTCTGCAGTGGTGTTTTTGGCGTGTCCCGCTGGAGGATGCACGCGGCCAACTTGTCAGCCGGCAACGGCGCGATAGGGAAAAGCTGGGAGCCTTCACCGCTCATCTTCGCCAGTTGGTGTGGCGAGGTTATCCTGATTTCCGAACAGCTATCCAGGAAAAGCTGATGCTCCAGGCTTTCCTGCGCGGGCTACAGCCAGAGCGATTATGCGAGCATGTGTGACTCGCTGCACCCAGCTGTTGGAAGCTGTAGACAAAGCCGAGCAAGCTGAGCACATTCTCGTGAGGAAGCGTCAACCAGCTCCCGTGATGGAGTGGGTCCGATAGGCAGCTTACGAGATGGAGGATGAGAGGGTGTATAGAGCGTCGGAGGCGCTGAGACAGAGGGGAGCGTCGAGCAGCGCATCTGGAGCAGAGCGGCGTTGTTTTTCGCTGTGGCGAGCTGGGGCACATCGCACGCTACTGCCCAGCTCCGACGCCAGTGGACTCCGTACCCCAGCAGCAGTCAAACTGAAGCGGGGCGGCCAGGAGGGGAAACCACCGCCTCCCTCGGTTCCTTCTTCCTCACATGTTGGATCAAATGCGCGTTTGGGACTAAATGGATTATACATGGACTGTATACTGAACGGCGTTTTGTGCCGTGCGTTGGTGGATACCGGGTCCACGGTTTCGCTAATTCGCAAGGGGTTACTGTCTGATGGGGACTCTGGGTGTGTTTTGGACCAAGGGACGTCTGAGTGGAGGATCACTACGGTAATGGGACACAGTGTGGCTATGTTGGGCTGGAAAACGGTGCGCGTAACCAAAGACTCTATGGCACTCGAAAACATGTTTCTCGTAGAAGGAATACAAGACAGCTGTATAGTGGGACTGGATTTGTTGCGGCGGTTGTAGATGTTATCGGGATGGGCATACGGATCGGGGATCGGACCAAGCGACTACCAAACGGCGCGAAACGGTTCTCTTGCCCCACCGGTCACGCGGACATGCGAACAGTCTGAGCTTCCATCTGGGGATGTAATGCATCCAGTTTCGTGACGGAATCAGCAGGCGGTGGACCAACTGTTAGAGTGGAGCTGTGCAAGCTTAAACCGCGGACAGAGACAGAAACTGCGTCGGCTCTTAGATGGATTCATGGACATTTTTAAAGCCAATGAGAGTGACTGTACGCATACCAACCTGGTTCAGCACAACATAGACACTGGGGATGCGCAACATGTTCGGCTGTGTCCGCGTCGGTTACCTCTAGCCAAGTGCGCGCCAGCGGAGCAAAAGATACGGGAAACGGGGATGATTGAACCATCAGACAGTACGTGGTCCGCTCCAGTGGTCCTGGTGAAGAAAAAAAAACGATTCATGGCGGTTTTGCATGGACTACCAGCGGCTTAACGCGGTGACGCAGAAGGATTCGTACCCGCTTCCTCGTATTGACGAGGCTTTGTATTGTGTGGCTGGCTCCTCCTGGTTGAGCTTGCTGGATCTCCAGAACGGTTACTGGCAGGTGGAATTAGCCCCAGAGGCGTGGGCAAAGACGGCGTTGACTATTGGACACGGCCTTTGGCAATTCCGAGTTTTGGCATTCGGATTATGCAACGCACCGGTCACGTTCGAGTGGCTCATGGAAAAGGTGCTTGGGAATATTCCATGCTCACGCTGTGTGGTTTACCTCGATGATCTCTTGGTACACACTAGAGACTTTGAGACTGCACTGTGTAATTTGTGTGAGGTGTTTGTGGCGATAAGCCACGCAAAGCTGCATCTGCACCTGAAAAAGTGCCATCTGTTCCGCCGTGAAAATGCGTTTTTGGGGCATGTGATTAGCGAGAAAGGAGTAGCCACTGATCCAGTAAAGGTCGCTGTGGTAAGGGACTGGCCCGTGCCTGCTAATGTCCGTCAGCTCCGGAGGTTCTTGGGTTTGGCGTCGTACTACTGGCGCTTCAGAAAAGATTTTGCCACAATCGCAAGCCTGTTACACCGGCTCACAGAAAGGGCAAGCGTTTTCCTGGGACAGTGATTGCGAACACGCATTTGTTTCGCTGAGGACCGCATTAATCTCTGCGTCTGTGCTGGTTTACCCAGACCACCAGCGGACTTTTGTGTTGGATACCGAGGCAAGTGATGTCAGACTTGGGGCCATGTTGTCTCAGGAGGGGGAGCATGTTATCACCTATTTTAGCAGTTCTCTTTACCGTTCAGAGATGAATTATTGTGTGACGTGGCCTGAGCTGCTGTCTGTGTTGGTGGCGCTGAAACACTTTCACCCTTACTTGTACGGACAAAAATTCCATCTGCGTACCGATCATGTGTCGCTGGTGTGGTTGATGAATTTCAGGGAGCCTGAGGGTCAGCTGGCTCACTGGCTGGAGATCCTCCAGACCTTCTACTTTGAGATTCATCATCGTGCCGGACGGCTGCAGGGGAACGCTGACGCTTTGTCCCGGTGTTCATGTACGGAGGGGAATTGTAAATACTGCAAGAAGAGGGAGGTGAAAGACAGTTCCGCTGCCAATGCAGGAACACAACATGCAGCCGTGCGCGCGGAGACTTTCGGAGAGCTGAGCGTGCAACAGCTGAGGATTGAACAGGACAGAGACGGTAACCTGGGTCAGATTTTGCAGTGGGTGCAGGCTGATTGGCGTCCGGGTTGGGCCGATATCTCTGATACTGACCAGGAACTAAAAGCACTGGTTTCCCAGTGGAGTAACTTTGTCGTCCAGGAGGGTTTGCTGTACCGCCGCTGGACACGGGCGGATAACCAGAAGACGACATTACAGCTCGTTGTTGCTGGGCCCCTTCGGGCAGTGGTACTCACTTTGGTCCATGGTGCCGTGGGTGCGGGGCACTATGGTACTGCGAAGACGCTGAACCGCCTGCGCTCCCGGTTTTACTGGCCTGGCTGCCACACGGACATGACTCTGTTTGTTCACCGGTGCGTGACGTGACTCTGTCTGCACCGCGCAGAAGGGACCGTCGCAGTGTTCCAGAGCACCCTTGCAGGATTATCGGGTGGGGGCTCCAATGGAGCGGGTTGCTGTGGACGTGTTGGGGCCGTTTCCGGTGACGGATGAGGGTAACCGTTATGTGGTGGTGGCTATGGATTACTTTACTAAGTGGTCAGAGGCATACGCAGTGCCTTATCAGAGCGCAGAGACTACGGCTGCCGTTCTGGTGGACGAGATGTTTTCTCAGTTCGGAGTTCCGGAGGAGCTGCACAGTGACCAGGGCCGGAACTTCGAGGCGGAAGTGGTCAGAGAGGTCTGTGCCAGGTTGGGGGTGCTACACCTCTTTATCCGCAGAGTGATGGTCTGGTGGAGAGGTTCAACCGGACCCTTGCCACGCAACTCGTCATGCTGACCAGCCAACACCAGAAAGACTGGGATCACCACCTGCCGCTGGTGGTGTGGTCGTACCGCACAGCAGTCCAGGAGTCAACACAGTCCACCCCGGCCGCGCTGATGTTCGGGAGAGAGCTGAGGACGCCTGTGGACTTGGTGTTCGGGCCTCCGTCTGCGCCAGAGGTGCCTGGTAAGCTGGGTTTGGAGTACTTTTACCACCTGAATAAACTGGCCCAATTGAGGATTCTGTTTAGCATTGGAGCTCCACTGGTGCGCTCTGGCAGTCTGTAATTAGAACAATAGCACAGGAGCTATAGAGGTCCGAGGTCACAGTTGCATTCCAGTGATTGATTTTGCTGTGCGTGAATGGTGTGAACCTGTCCGTCATTTTGGCAAATTGGAGGCGCTAGTGGTAGCCAACTGAAAATACATATGTTCACTGTAAGTAAGTAGCCAGCCATTTAAAGTGTTATCTTCCTCTCTCCCCTTCTTTCACTTTCCATCTCAGTCTCTCTTGCTTGCTGTCTTTCTCTCGTTTTCCTCTCTCCCTCCTTGTTCTCTGCTTTTTCTCTCTCCTCATCTCTTTTGCTTGCTGTCTGTCTTTGTTCATTTCTTTCTGCCTCTGTCTTTTTGTTCTCTCTTTCTGTGCTTTCTCTCCTCCCTTTCTCCCTCTCTTCTTTGCTCCTCTGCTCCCTCTCACCCTCAGTTGTTCTTTCTCTTCTGTTTCTGTCCTTTTTCCCTCTCTACCTCACTACTTGTGTGTGGGTCTGTGTGGTTAAATGTGCGTGTGCGTGAGTGTCTGTTGTTGGTTAGTGTTTTTGAAAATGTGGTAGTTGTCACTTCTGAGCTGGTGAACTGTGGGTGGGATCTGATCTGAAATATCAGTATCAAAGACGATCAGGACAAGTATTAATGGATCAGTATCAGCTATATTAAGACCTACCCATAACAGACAGTCTCCACAATTAGCATCAGTGAGGGACATTTTCAGAAGCTAACAACGAAGCTGAAATGAACTTCATTGTGGTGTTCTTGAAACCAGTGAATAATGTATTGCTTCTGGGGAGTAGCAGAGGTTAGCACAACAATTTTTTGTGGTTCACTGCATATGTGGGAATCATGCCTATCTGTGCCTCCATGCACAATAATAAGTCATATTGGAAGTATACAATTGAGTAGCAAGCCAAATATCAGTAGCTGTGATACTTCTGGGCCTTCTACATCTTAAGAGAATTTTTCATTTGTTTATTTTGTAGCATTGCCATGCTTGATGTATGAAAACCCTGTTGATATTGAGTTGTAGGTGCAGTTTGCAGTGTTTTCTTGTGTTACCTGAGTAGATGCAGTCCAGCAACCTCTCCCATTGGTTAGGTCTTTAGGAATGATCTTGTTCATTAAGGCCCTCTTTTGTTATTCATCCCCATAAAGATTGTTGTTCCTTTCTCTCTGGATCGACCTGAGGAGGACGGGTTCCCCTTTTGAGTCTTGGTTTCTCCTGAGGTTTCTTCCTCCAGCTGAGGGAGTTTTTCCTCGCTTCTGTCGCCTTTGGCTTACTCGCTCGGGGTTCGGACCTGGACTTTGTAAAGCTGCTTTGTGACAACCTGCTTGTAAAAAGCGCTATATAAATAAAATTGAATTGAATTATGCTTGAAACATTAAATTACACTCCAATGGAATACCATTGACTTTCTGGAAATCCTAGACAATCTGAGGCCATGTTTTGACTTGTCTGCCCTAACACTCTGCACAGAATAAGCAGTTTGTGGTTTACTATTTTACTAGGTCTGTCACATGCTCCATTACTGTTAAGGTCGTACTGGCTGCATTTCATAGCAGTCTAACAGTGAAATGACCATCTCCTGTAGTATTTCCACACTAATATGGTGTTCTGGATTTTGTATTCTGCAGATAAGCTGCTTTCTTAACCCTCATCTCTGTTCATTACTGCTTTCATTACTAAATTCAGACACTTCTTGAATAGTCGACAGCTTCCCCCGCTCCAACTAATTGATTTAATAATCGACTAGTTGATTATTCGGCGCAACCTCTGCTGTAACACATTGTAAAATTGTGATCAAAGCTGAGAGACATGATCATAGCTACTTTGCATGTGTTAGATTTTTCTATACAAGAGTTCTGAATTTAACATGACACAAAAGTATTATTTCATGTGTAATCCCCCAAAAATCAAAATGTGCTCTTTATGCCGTCACAAGGCTTTACTTGATGTACATACATTGCTAAAAAAACCAATGAAGGGTACACTTAAATCACACTTCTGATCTCGAGGAGCAATTATATAAATATACATTGTGTTGATATACATTGTGTAATTCACTGAGAAGAAAATTATGTAACAGTAATTGAAAACTAAATCATTAACCCACAGAGGGTGGGATTCATAATTACACTGAAAATCAAAGCGAATAACTGAAATCACAGACTGATCCAACTTGAGTGATTTTCATCACGACCACTCATAATGTGGCTCAGTAGTGTGTGTTGCCTGTTTGCACTCCCGACAATGTCTGGGCATGCTCTTGATGAGACAGCAGATGGTGTTCTGTGGATCTCATCTCAAACCTGGATCAAGGCATCAGTGAGCTCCTGCACATTCTGTGGCACTGCTTGGTGGTGTCAGGTGCACCAGTACAAAATGTCCCAGAGGTTTTTGACTGGATTCAGGTCTTGGTAATATGAAGGCCAGTCAACGGCATCAATACTTTTGTAGTCCAGAAACTACCATCAAATTCTGGCCACATGAGGCCGGGCATTGTCCTGCATCAGGAAGAACCCAGGGACTACTGTACCATCTTAAGGTCTGACAGTGGGTCTGAGGATTTCATCCTGGTATCCTGGTTTTCATGTCTGTCACATGTATCGCTCCCATCTGTGAAGACAACAGAGCACTAGTGGTGAATATGCCAGTGATGGTGTGCCTGGCGCTGGCCTGTGAGCGCAGGTCCTATTCGAGGACATCAGGCTCGCATGCCACCCTCATGGAGTCCGTTTCTGACAATTTGGTCAGAAACATGCACACGAGTGGCCTGTATTTTCCCTCTAAACTACTGTATTAACTTTGTGAGGATAGTGGATTGAACTGCAAAAGTATCTAATCACGTGAGATTGCTCTTTAATATCTTGGCACAACATAGTATAGCGTAACCTCAGAAACAAATGCTTCTGTGAATGTGTTTATGTTCATGTTTTAATCTTTGTTTGAAGTGTCTAAACTCAGCAACATGAGCAGCAATAGATTTATCTAACCTCACAGTAATTCTCAGAACTTCCTAAGCACTGTAGTTATAAAGCTAAATACGCACGTCAATACAGACTAGATAAAGCTGAGCTGTATCTCTTTAACATACAGTGTAGTTCACTACAGTGTCATGTTAAGATGTCAACTTTTTTTTTTGTATCCAGAGGCAAAAGTTTACGCATTCTTTATGCACCTGCGAGCGGCATCTTTTACTATTCAACTTCATTCCATTTTTTTTCCCTGTTTGCACACATAGACAGGAACGAGAAAGTCCTCCTTTCTTTCTACCTAGCAGGTGGCAAATAGCATGTAAATTTTCTCTCTTGCTTGATTTGTTTCTAATACTGGTTGATACCAAATTCTATAACAAAAGGATTCACATTTGTTAAACAATCTTCAAATATAAATATAACCATTTGCGTTAGAAATTAAATATTGTAATATTTATGATTTGGTTATACTAATGAAACTGAATATAATAATGAGACTAATGAATTCATGTGACAGATTTATTTCATTAATGAGGGCAGACCCCCCACGTGCAGTTCCATTACACCTGAGCTGAGTGTTACCTAGCAACAGTAACCAGGAATTTACAAATGATCAGCTTAGCATATCTTACTGAAGTCTGGTTTTAAATTTTTTTGTAGTATATGCAAATACAGTTTTGTGAGCAGTAATCAGAGATGTGTTCGAATTTCCTTTTGTTTCTAGGATTGCAGCTAATCATACTATTGTGCTCCTTTTAGTATCTTCCTGTATGTACTTGAGCTAGCTCCGTGGATGTGCTGGTGCTTCAGCTAGTGTATCATTTTTTCTCTTCACTTCAAGAGCTTTATCTTGGAATACTGAATTTAAAATAGTTTTGTGCATCTTCAAAGCTCTGTAGCTTCAGCATCCTTCAGGAGCTGAAGAGGTCAGGGTATTTTGATCTCCCTCTTTTCTTGTCAAACAAGCTACTGGATGATATACATCCTAATGCCGTGAATAGCAATGCATAAATGCTATTTAAAGCTCAACATTTGTATTAGTGAATTTGAAACAGTAGCCTCTGAAACAAGGCTTTGTGTGAAGCACAGTTTTAATGTTTATATTTAAATATTTAATGTTTTGATGCTTTAACTTTTGACTTGTTTCTCCAAGTCAAAATTAATGTGGTTGCTTCCCTTGAATTAACATGGTTGCTTCCTTTTTTCATTGCTAAAAATGTATTAGTATTCAGATTTATTGTATAATATGTGTAAACACTGTTTTCGTTGCCTCATCTATTTGTCTTCAGTCTGATTAATTTAAATGTCAAGCAAATGCCATGCAGTTTTTTGGAATGCTTCACTTGAATTTTCCTAACCTGGCTTGCTGTTTTCAGTCTAAAGTATTCATCAGCTTTGTTAAAGCATAACCTTTAATTTGGAGCCTAATGCCATTGTGATTGTGTGGCTTTTGGTTTTATAAATTGGCCTGCACCTGGTTTCTGCAGTGGAACCTATAAAAAAATACCTGAAAGATGAGGAGCCAGTAATCGGAACAGACATGTCAGAATTGACATTCATCTGTTGGGCAAGGTTTTGCCTCCCCAAATGTACAATGATGTTTGATTTCCATAAGCAAATGTATGCTGGCTGTGGTTGGTGACAGGGACCTGTCTCCCTGTCTCCATCACTTAAGTGGTGTGACAGCTAATGAGCCGGCTGGCAGCAGTGGATCCTACTGTAATGAGGAGCTCCTTCCACCTCGGCCAAACAGGCACACCTGCAAGACATGAACTCATTCACTTATACTCATAGAGACAGCCTGAGGAAAAACTGCCTTGGCATAATAGTGTAGCTGGCTGATATAGAGTGCGTAGGTTTCTTGAAATAGAACTGTATTGCTCTGTGTACGCATTGCTCAAGGTTCAAAACTGTACAACTCCACAGTTATACATATAATATACACACACAATTTTGCCTGTCCTTTCATGTGAATGTGATAAGGAGTGTCATAACTGCAGACAGCCTGTGTCAGAGGTATTGGAGTGGGAGATATGGGGGAAACGATTAAAGGTTGAGCTGTTCCTTGCTGTCAGTAACCAACTGTGTCACTGCAAATGATCCAGACATCTGAAAGTGAATTAAGTTTTTCTGACCTGAGCACTAAAGTGTGAAGTATCAGTTCCTTCCACATTTCAGCCTAAACTGCTTCTTGAACAAGTCACAATACAGGTTAGCCGGTAAGAAGAGAGTTCATTTACAGTATCGTACTTAAAGGCATTATTAAGATATTGTGTTTAATTCTAGTAGATAAAAAAGTGGTACATAAAACTATACAACCAATGAAAATGGCAAATAATATACAAGAAAAATATAGCACACAGAGCCTTTAATGCTATGTATTAACTGGGTGTGTCTGAGATTCTTGAGGATATATTGTACTTGTGTGTTTTCAGGTGGCTGAGATGCATGGTGAGCTGATCGAATTTAATGAGAGACTGTATCGTTCACTCATGGCTAAAGACAACCTGATCAGCCAGATGAGACAGGAGCTCATTGACTTACGAGGCCCGGTGAGTCTATGAACACACACCGAACACACATTATTATAACACTGTATGGGAAAGCATCGATGGTCAAATTACACATTTTGTTGTTACCAGTTCTGCATGCAACAAACAAATTTGTTCAGTGATTTCTAAATGTCTTTGTTTATTTAAGTAATGTGCTCCATACTTTAGATTTTGCCTTTTGTGGTGAGACCACAGTTATCATCTGACCCTTCCATGTAGATGATGCCACAAACTTGCACAGTCCTAGCACATCAGAATTGCTGTACCAGCAAAATATTACTGTATGTCTTTGGCAGTGATGTGGAGGTTTTGCTTATTTCTCCAAAATCTTGTTTTAACTTTAACAGTTCTCTTTAACAACCTATTTTTAATTGTGTTTCGGACAGTGAAAATTGTAAGTATGGAGTGCTTAGATTTATTTTATATTTTACTCCTTTTTTTGTAGGAGTCAGTTATCTTTAACTGACTCCTACAAAAATATTGAATGTGTCAATGTTTTTTAACATGACATTTTCACCAGACATTGGTATGAACTCAGTTAACCCGCCAACATAAATAATTCACATTAAAGTCTAGAAACAAGGTTATGTGTAAGGAGGAAAAAAGCAGTAAATCAAGGCTAGAAACCAGCTAAAATCCATAAATAGAAAGTAATTGTACCTCCTATCTGTGCAAAGCTGGGTGAGTGTATATTCAGGGGCTATAAAAAGGTTTTTGTTACTGAGGTGTCACACACATATATTTACTGAAAGAAATGTTGATGCAGCCTAATGCAAAAATAAAGCAAAAGATAGCTACTTGCATCTACCTAGTTAATGTGAGCATAGGCGAATCGTAACAAGAATGTGTGGCACTACAATGATGGGCACCAGAGGTAAGAAAGATATAAATGTTTCAATCCCAATGTTTTGTCTTCTTTTGGTTGATAGTCAAAGTCATAAATAGGAGGTGTCAGACCCTTATTATCTCCCTTGTAATTTGAACCTTCGAATCATTCTGAATATTTCTAAATATTTATTACCGCTCTCGTAACAAGTAGCTGATGTTTAATCTGATTGTTTAACTGTTGTTTTCCTCATGTATTTTGTCTGTTTTGCAAAGCGGGGAATAAATGGTTTTGCACACTGCTTATCCTTAATGACCATGGTTACACCTAAAGTACACACACACACACACACACACACACACACACACACACACACACACACACACACACACACACACACACAC
>JBBJLS010027649.1:0-14707 GCA_037577275.1 Bryconaethiops microstoma
TCGGACCTGGACTTTGTAAAGCTGCTTTGTGACAACCTGGTTGTAAAAAGCGCTATATAAATAAAATTGAATTGAACCTACAAACCCCACTGACACCTCAAATCACTGATACATTCTCTCTCTCTCGGTCTCTCACACATTCTCTTCACATTTATTTTCAATTGCCATTTAAATGAGCAATTTTTGGACAATTTTTGCCCAAGAAGTGCCATGTACCCAAACTTTTGTACACAGAGAAGCACCCAAATATTGTTTTTATAGCCATAAAAAATTTTTTAAACCCCCCCAAAAAATTCACTCTGAATGGGAATCGAGCTAGTAATGTTTTGGTCCTCTCACTCAGTGAGCCACGTTTTACCGCTCTCCCTCTTTACTGTCCTTCAGACATATTTTTCACCCAGAAGAGTTATGGCCTCAAATTGACTAACAGAGCTGGTAAGCTCGCTCGCTAACTAACAGTGCTAAACAAGCGTTCATGGGCTGATTATTTTTAATAAACCAACATGCCCTTCTTTTCATAATTGACCTGTGCATGCTGAAAATGTTGATTTAAAAAATTTTAAAAGTTTGTGTTTTAAAAAATTCTACCCACTGCATGATTTGAACTCGCAAGTTTATCCAGTAGACCATGTAGGGGAATTAAAACAGTACACAATTAAAGTGCACATAAAGGAGCTGAAAACAACTCATTTCAACAGAAAACAACAGATCTCTTCCTTTGTAATATCCAAGACGATAGTTACAAATGAGACGTACACTCTCAAACTAACACATTTTTCCCTCATTACAGTCACAGGGCTCGTTTTTCCTAACGCTGTGTGTTTCGTGGCTGATTCGTCCTCTGCACTGCAGAGTTTTCTTGGGTCTCTACCAGCAGCTTGCTGAATGAGGTGACGTCACAATGGCCAATGTTCAATGAATTGAAGCCTATGGACGAAATCACTGATTTTAAATTATTAGCACTCTGCTCCTGAGTACTAATAATTGCGGCTGGCGCAATCACACTAATAAAAATAAAGGTAATGAGTTCGAATCCCAGGACTGCCAGTAACACCACTGAGGAATCCTTGAGCAAAGATACTGTCCCCACACACTGCACCCTGGGCGCTGTGTCACTGGCCGCCCACTGCTACATTTGGTGAATGGGTTAAATGCAGAGAACAATTTCACACTGTGTGCTGTACTGTGGTGTGTTTATATGTGACAAAAAAAAACTATGTGACACTTTAATAAAACAGAAGAAGAACAACAGTGTGATTACTGACACAATCACATTAATTATATGCGTAAAGGTAGAAATTATAAACCAAGAAAAGAGTACACACACACACACACACACACACACATACACACACACACACACAAATATAGCAGAGTACAAAACTGAATAGCGTACTGAGTCATGAGAATGACAGGATGTTTACAGCAGACACACACACAGACACACAAGTGTGTTTCAAATTACATTCTTCTTTTTTTGAGGGTTTTACAATTAAAAGGCCTATTATTAATGGCTTTCAAATAAACAAAAGTGCCCACACAAAAAACCTCAACAAAATACATTTGTGATGCTTTATTTTTGTTCCATGCACAACAAACCACTGTTACTTTTACAGGTTCTGTTGCAAGATTTCTATCTTTAGTAGGTCTCTGAGATGAACACGTCGCTAGATACAGTTGTGTTCCCTTGATGAACATACAAGCATGCAAGGGTGTTAAACAAAAGAGGTTGACCCTGATAAACATAGTGTGCACAAAAATGCCTCTGTCTCCCTCTCTTATGTGCGCGCGCACACACACACACACACACACACACACACACACACACATACAGGAGTTCAGCCTGTGCCAGTGACCTACATACAGCTACCCAGGAGCACCTAGTCATCCAAATTCCTTTTAATTAATGAAATGTCACTAAACATTTAAAACAAACTTCAGAGGATATTTCTGTCCTGGCTCAGCAGGTCCGTTCATTAAACCCAGTGCTTTCATGATTAATCTCCGACACACACACACACACACACACACACACACACAGACACAGACACACACACACACAGACACATACACACACACAGAAAGAACACGAGAGAGAGTGACAGAGATAGAGAGAGTGCAAGAGAGAGAGAGAGAGAGAGAGAGAGAGAGAGAGAGAGAAATACTGCAGTCCACAGGCAATTGGACAGTGGCACAATTTTTGTTTCTTTGGCTCTGCACTCCAGCACACTGAATAAAAAAAGATTTCAGTCCAGAATCATACAGGAATCACAGCCATTTACTTTTTTCCACTTTACATTGCTACTCCGTGAGATACCTCATAACCTATATTTCAGGCTCCATCTTTGGTCATCCACCAAGACATACACACACACACACACCCACACACACATATATATAAATATATAGACACACACATACAGTAAACCCCGACTTTAACGCGGATCAGCAGTCGCAGTTTCAGTCCAGTGCGTTTTTTTTCTGAGAACCAAACTAATAATTGTTCACTGAAACACCCGCACTAATGTGGAAACTGCAGATATCCCCGCATTTTTTTTGTTTTTGTGATGCCCAAGCCTCATCCGCCACGCCTCCATGTCCTCGTGCTGGGTTGTTTATGTTTGGGCGCAGCACTTAGCAACCCAGCACGAGGATGAGGGGGCGTGGCGGATGAAGCCTGGATGTCACAGCTTTTGTCGTGGTAATATATAACTTTTCATAGATTTTAGTGCTAAATTATTAAGAAAACTGTAATTTACTAATTTTGTAACATAAATATAAACATAAATTCAGCCACATTTCCATATAAAAAATTTCGGTACTGTGGACAGAAGCACAAAGAAAGCGAGTCTTGGGATGGTGAAATACCACTGTACTCAGAGGCAGGAGGTTTGAAAGTAGCCAATCTGAGAATGCTATTTATTTCTGCTTGCTGCTGATTGGCTGGTGCCCTTTGACACATCCCTTGCTGTACTCAGAGGCAGGAGGTTTGAAAGTAGCCAGTCCGAGAGCACTATTTATTTCTCCTTGTGTCACGTCGTAGCGTGCTCGGGGAGTGAGGCAAGGTGCAAAACACAGGTTCCAGAGATGGATTTTTATTATAAACGACACACAGACTCTACACGTAACAAAACAAAGAGGCACAAGGGCCTTTAAACACAAAGCGTACACAAACCAATGACACAAGAGGAACAGGTAGTGTGAAGGTAATTGTGAGGGTTGACCAGCAACTAAAACATGAATTGTTGAAACTTAAATACCAAGCAGACTCGGACACAAACCAATCATAAAACTGAATCCCTTAAATGAAACAAACACCAGCTGAGACTAATACTAGAACAAGACATTGTGCAATATAAAAATAAGTGTCCCACATGCAAAAACACAATAGTGGCCTCTACTGGCCGCTGGTCGAGACATGACACCTTGGTGCTGATTTGCTGCTGCCCTTTGATGCAACTGCAGTCCAGAATTTCCCCCGTGGAGCGTCTCGAGTGTTCTCATGTTTATCGTTATATTCTTCTTAAAGCCCTGTATTTTTATTACTGTTAATTTAATGAATTTATTACTGTATTTACCTGCTTATACCAAAGAAAACGACAGCTCATTCCAAAGAAATTGCACACGCGTGAATTACAGTACAGTTTATACTGTAGTTCAGTGTACACTGTACAGTACGAATAGGGGTTTACCTTTAATTTTTTTTTTAAGGGTAATGAGTTTAAAATTAAATGAAGTGTTTTGGGAGTATATTTGGGGACGTATTTAGGGTTTACACTATAAAAATAGGCATTTTAGGCATTTTTTTAACACATTACAACATTGCGGTTTTTCACTATATGGGGGTGCTCTTGGAATGTAACCCTGGTGAAAAGCGGGGGTTTACTGTATGTATATAGCCTAGGGGTGGGTGATAAATATAAAATACCAACAACATGTGTAGCTTTTCTGACGTTTGAGAGCGTGCCACCAAAAAGTAACCACTGATTTTTGTTTAAAGTTTCACATAAACATCACCATATTGCCCTACTTTGGCTTTATTATTGGCATTTCAGATCCAGTGTATTAGACACAAAAAACACAGACTACACTGTACACACACAAATATGTGACCCTATACAAAACTAGGACCAGGACAGAATGAGTAACAAAAATCTAGTTCTACTAGGAGAACTTTAGGAGTGGAAGGAGTGAATGAACAAAAGAGAAGGAGAGATGTACAAACAGACGGAAGACCCCTGCTTCAGAGAAGCACAGACCTAACCTTTAACCTACAGAACGCGAGTGGCAGCGCAAAAAATGGCAAATTCTTATCATACAGCAGAACAATTCCTTATATGAAAGGGCCCTCGATTTGTGTTCATGATCGAGGTGTCAGATGTTATGCTGAGCTTTGTCTGGTGTTCCTATGTCACGTAGAATCAAAGTTATTATCAAATGTAAAAAACGTGTAATAATGAAAACCACTACTGGAGTTTTAAAAATGGCAGCACATGGAAATGCCCATAAAGAACAAACATTTATTCAGTTTCTTTGATCTTAGGTCTTAAAAACAAATGGAAAAAATACAAAATCACCTGGGAGAACTTTAAGGATAGTTTCCTCCTACAAATGGGTGGGGAAAACCCACAGAGGGAGCGGGTCTGGAGAGCGGCCGAGCGAAAGAGCAGCAAACGGCGAGCGTGTAGAAGAGCAAATACCGCTTTTAGACCATTCGACACCAGTTTCATTTGTTGAAATCCGATTTTACAAATTTCCTCTGAGTTCTAAGGGTTATTACTATCCATGAGTGACCGGATTTCTCTCTCTGTCACCATGGTCTCTGTTAACCACACAGCTGTGAATATTTCTCTGTGACGAACCAACTGCATCCGTTTGGTCTTGCGGTCTTTGGTACCGTCAGCAATTCTCAATGAGCAAAATAGTGGGAAAAATGACTTTACAATTAAGTGACTACCCAACATATATCAGACACTCTTACACAGCAGACACTCTTACTCAGGGCCAAAAATCTCACCACAACAAAAGCAGCCAAGGTCTGTGGCTGTCTGACGGGCTAATAGGGAGTGACAGGCACAAGAAGGGCAAAACTGCAGCCATTAGAGGACCATGCCCCCCCTCAGGTGGCTTCCTGCCATTGGCTGAAATAAAAAGAGGGAGGGCTTCCAACTTTGTTCATCATTTCACTGAGGCTCATTAATGCTCATCATACATTCGATTTGTCTACGGTTCTGCAAAGATAACTGCATCCCCCATGATTCAGCTGAGGAATTGGGTTTGAATGAAATAGAATTATCTCTGGCTAGCATGGTCAAGCAACAGTAGGAAAGTCACTTTCTGCTAAGAACTGTTTCCAAAGATGTTGCCTGTTACTGGCACAACTATTTGTAAAACTCTTCAACCCAGTGAGACACAGTTGTCCACATCCTGCATTAGACGGTTAAAATCAAATGTACAGAATATTTGTTGGCAGGTCATTCATCACTGGTACCCATCAAACTGACTTCTATTTGAGTCATGTTTCTGCTTCACAAATGTGAGGCTGATCTCAGCGTAACTGATGCAAAACGTAACTGATGTTTTTACACTGCTTTTAATCCAGTCCCTGCATTTTATGTTTTTTGTTATTTTAACCATGATGGTTTTTTGTTCATGTTCACAGTTTAGCTAGTAAACACACTGTAAAAAGCCAGTAATACATGTGAGCAGGTGGTGACTGACAAATGTGAAGCCCCTGAAAAGGGTGTAACTCTTCAGAATGAGCATATCTGCGATTTTCACACTTTAACACTAGCGAGAAGTACATTTATGTACAAAGTCGTTTCAAACTGTCTCATTTTGAAACTACGCTTCAGTAAAATCAGTAATAGTGACTTCAGCTGCTTCTTGTTGTTCTTTTTCAATGTTCTCTTTGGACGAGTTCTTGCAAGACTGGGTTAGTCTGATACACATTAAAATTAAACTGAGCTGTTAAGTTCGACACAGGCTGCCAATCAAAAGGTTCTCATGAATGTGCAACTCATTCAGGTCAGGCTCACACAGCAAAAATGGACAGTTAACAAAGGAAATGGATGAAGTATAAAGAACAAAAATCTAATTTAGTCATCTGGACAGAAATGTACACAAAATTTAGCAAATCTTTATTTCTAACAGAAATGGTAAAAATGCACAGTTACAATCCTTTAATAATTCCAAGGAACCTTAATGATGGCCAACCAGTGTATTATGGAGACATTACTAGCTTGGACACAGTGTCCAGAAAGGACTTATATAATGACTTGTTTCTCCATGTTATTTAATGGACTCTGCTCTTCAGACGTTTATCAGACTCACAGCACAATCTTGTTAGGGCGTTTCAGTTCTGGGAGGCGAAAACTGGACAGCAGCAGGCTTATGGTGGTATGAAGCTCAGTACGAAGACTATTTTTAGATCAATATTCCTAACAACGTTGGCACGACACAGACAGAGCTGCAGGCTTGTAAGACGGTGAGTTTCCCTTTGGAGCAATTTCTCTGGAGCATGCTGGAACCATTCATGTAAGGTCAGAAATCAACTGGATCTGCTCATGTCAAGCATGAAAACTGCCTGTTTCTTGGTTACATTCTTCTCTCAGATTCTCTATCTGATGCAAAAACTAAAATCAACATGGAGATGTGACAGAGCCTAGTGACCTGGCCTTTGGCCGATAAAGCAGTTAGCTGATAGAAGCTCATATTCAGGTCACAGGTATTAATCCTTAAAACCCTTAGGGTATTTTTTCCTGTTTCTGCATTCCTTGTCCTTTTCTAATATTTAAAGCCTTAATATGTAATGGACAAGTATCTCATCTACTTTTTTCATCACAACCTAGCCGATGCAATGAAAAAAGATTTTCGTATATGTTTTTTTACTTTTGCAATATATTTTTGTAATTATTAGAATACAACTGACCCAAAAAACACAAAAATATTTCTCTGGAGCAATCATGGGACGAGATGTGGAAAAACAGTCCAGTACACTGCAGGGCAGACACACAAACACAGTTGCAGGGGTGTGGGGGCAATTTAGCATCTCCAGGTCTTTGGACTGTGGGAGAAAACTGGAGCACCCTGCAGAAACAGAGAGAACACATAAACTACACACAGACACCAGTCTTGGCCACCCTGGCCAGGGATCAAACGCAGGACCAACAGCAATGCCCACTATGCCAAATTAATCTTCAGCAAAGAAAAAAAAAAAGCTCCATTCACAGCACTACAATCTGAGAGTCATATCTGTCAACTGGAATTACCTATATCTACCGCATTCTTTAAATTTTTAATTATAATGATTAAAACATACTGATTTTACAGGTCACTGTAATCATGGAGTTTCCATATCTGTTGGGCTCTATACCAAATTTCCTAAACAATACACCAATTACCAGCATGTTTTAATGGCTTATTTATATTTGCGCAGGTGGTAAATTATAACAATATTTCATTAAAAGATTTTTAATAATCTGTTTTATCTGATAAAGCACTGGAAGTACCTGTGAGACCAGGAATATTCCTTGGAACGGAGGGTGAGGTGGAATCCCAGTCAGGGAATAATGAACAGTCCAGCTCCAGGAATTCACTCAGACCAATTAGGCCAAGATCCGGATCACCTGAATACTAATCACTGGGGATATATATAGTCCCTGTGAACAACATGCCAGTGCGAAGTATACTAGCCTCTCCTAGATACCAAGCAATCACTCTTTGTCTCAAGCTCGTGTTATGACCTGGTTCTGTTTCTTGGATTACCCTCTTTGCCTTGCCAATTCTATTTCATCACGGATTTACGTTTTTTTGACTTTTTTTTCTCTGGACTTTGGTTTTTCCCTTTTTGCCTTACGGATTTTGTGCTATTAATAAACCTGATTTTTTCTGCATTTGGAGTCCTACCTGTATTCATTACACTACAATGCTGTTGAGAAACAAGAATGAACTGATAAATGTGACAACATGGGGGGCCCCCAGAATGTATTTAACCTACAGTTACTTCTCACAAATTGGACATAATGTTGTTGAATGTCAACTTCAACAACATTATCCCCAATTGCTGAAAAGTCTTCTCCTACTTCTTGTAACCATCCTCATATCTACCGCTGACATGGGTCGTGAACCATCCGTTGGTGTACGCTCCAAGTGTTCCATCGTCTTAGACCTGTTATCGTTTCAAATACTGTTCGATGTATATATACATTAACGTCTTAGAACGCACCTCCCTGTATGAAATACATATTTGAGAACAAAAGGATCATCACAATGTCAGATTCTATTTCTACACACACCCTCCTTTTTCCAGAGATGCCGTGATTGATAGGTTGATTAACAGTTTGGCAGGTCATATATCTTGACATGTCTTGACATGCAGTTCCATACTGGATGAACATGAGTGTAGTTAAAACTGTTTTAAAGTTTTTAAAAGTCTGATGTATATTCTATTCTATTGTTTTTTTCTTAATTGTTTTTCTTAATATTGCTGCTTTTAACATTGTCCTACCCACTTTCTGCCATGACCAAGCAGATATTTGCAATGATCCATGTGTTTTTTTCTCCCACATTTAAACCTTTTTAATTTTAACTTTTAAACAAGTTTTTATCCTATCATCTCTTATACTCACTGGTTTAACTGGATGTCACCAGACCCAAGGAATTACAAAAACTTTGTCTTTTTTCTTTACTAAATAAATCATACACTTTTGACCGGGAACACAACAGATGCTATTTTGTTCTACTTTTTAAAGAAAGTTTAAATGGTTTAAAAGCATTGTCCTTGGTAAAAATATTGAAACCAGGTACACTGTGAAAAACAATACAAAATGTTTCATCTTAGTATGTGTTACAATCAAAATAATCTCTCCATAATCTTTTTCTTAAAAATGAATTGTATGACCTTATGTGTGTGATGCCTACATGCCATAAATAGGAAATTGGGGTTCAAGACTTGCAATATTCATTTAAAATAAGTTTAAAACTTGTAATATTCATATAAATATGTGTTAGTACAAAGTTCTATCTATAGTGTAACATATAGTTTACTTCTCACAATTGGAGTCTAATGCTTATGAATGTCTTAAAGACAGTTTTGTCTCTTAATACACCACAATAGACTATTAAAGGGTGTGAACCTGGTTTTTCATTCTGGCCCATTATCCCTAAGTCATCCATCAGGATGGGTTAGTTTAGAGAATACACATCTAAAACTTGGCATTTAGAAAACTGGCAATGGAAATTATTTAAAAATAAACTGAATCTGCACTGAATCTTTTTCAAGAAAGATTTATGTGTGCTTGTTTGTAGATTGCATTGTAGAGTCCCTTTGTCTGTAGATGACTTCTGTGTCATCAAACTATTTGTCATGCATACTATAGGAAAGTCTGCTGTTGTCACAGCACAAATATAAGAACCGGGTACTTACTATTTTATAAAATGATACCATAGTGTTCTTGCGATATTATTAACTTGCTGCTCGGTTTTCTGTAGGACACCCTGGTACATAAGTGTTGTTAAGTGTCTAAAGCAGCTAAATTCTAAAACATTCTTGCAACAGGGAATTACAAAAACAGTTTTTTTCTTTACTAAAAAATCATACTTTTGACAAGGAACACATTCGATGCTATTTTGTGCTACCTTTTAAAGACATTTAAATGGAATAAAAACGTTGTCCTTGGTAAAACTTTGAAACCAGGTACTCTGTGATTAACAGAGTATGTGTTACAGTCAAAATAATCTCTCTATAACATCTTTTTCTTAAAAATGAGTTGTATGACCTTATGTGAGTGATGCCTACAAGCCATAAATAGGAAATGGATGCTAAAAACCTGTAATATTCATTTAAATTTGTGTTAGTACAAAGTTCTATCTATAGTGCTTATGAATGTCTTAAAGACAGTTTTTTCTGTTAATACACCAAAATAGACTATAAAAGGTGTGAACATGGCAGGATCTGAGAAGATTATTACATAAATGTGATAGTAGACGCTGTGGCTCCATAACCTATGAGGGGGATATGTTGAAAGGGTACATCCACCAGTCGTGCCCATATGAAATAAAAAAAACCATAAAACTTCTAAGTCTTATACCAACCTTTACTTCCAGAAACACATCTTATGTGGCACAAAAGTGGCCCCTCTCATTTTCCTCATGTATGAATAAAGCACACATCTACAATGCTTATATATTGTATAACACGTTGTATGAATTTAATATGCATTTTACATACAGTTTGACTCGCCTATAAACTACATATGAGGTTCTAATACAGTGTATTTAAACATTGTAAATTTATGTAGATCATTTCCTTATGGGTGTACACAAGCCTAGTTAAAAGTGTTACCAGGAAGTTTTTAAAAAGTCTAACACCTATTCTATTGTTTTTCTTGATCTTGCTGCTTATACCTTTGTACTACTCAACTTTCTGCCGTGACCAAGCAAATTTACCACTTGTGGGGCTAATAAGGATTTACTTTATCTTTACGTTTTACACTCGCTCGTCTAACTGGATGTCACCAGATCTTTGTAATTATCAATGTGTTTTTCCACATTTAAACCATTTTCACTTTAACTTTTAACAGGAAATAATGTCAGCATTGGCTTGCAAGCACCCCAGGACACAGCATTGAAACCCAGCCAGTGTTATTTCATCATGTATAAGCATCCATGCCTCCTTAACGCGACACTTTTAGCGTCCTGTTAGCTTCACACCTTAAAATTTTCCCACAGACAGCGAGTCTGCTGAGGCGTTCGGCTGTAATTTCACTTGATTGAACTTCTCTATTTTTGTTGAGACTTTAGATACATGGCTGGAATGTAATCCAACTTATTTTTTCTTTCTAAAGAAATGCATGACAATCAGTTTTTATTTCAGTAGAGAAATTGTGGTCTCCGTAATATAAAACAACGGTCTGCTGTGAGAAACTACAAGAATGAAATAGAGAGAACTGAAGTTTGCTGTAGTAGTAAGACGTTGTTTTAACGTGTACATACAAAAGATTTCACTGCAAACTGTAAAATGCGGTATGTTAGCAGAGCACACTAACAAGAGCTGAATTTTAGTCACGACTGACATATCAGTGAAGAACCGCAGTCACTCGTTTAGCTGGTAACGCCAGGTCTATGGAGATCATTATTGTTTCCCCGCATTTAGACCTTTTCTCTTTAACTTTTGAATGAGTTTCTACATGGACATCCAAGTATCCCAGGACACTTTCAGATGATTATGTGGTTTAAAATGCATCACATACAGTTGTTTGAATGGTGTATTAAACACTAAGAGGTCCCGGAGAAAACCTCATGCGCGGTTTTGTTTAACCATTCTTAGCCAACACAATAAAATAATACAAATTTCTCTGTGCTTACAAATGCATAATTTAAAGAACACAACATTAACCTGTTTATATTTGTAAAACCAGCTCTGAGTTATATATTTGACAACAAAAGGACCATCACAACACCAGATTCTTTTCCCATGCACACACACACACTCTGACCTCCGGGAACCGACACACTTCTAGCAGAAGCGCCATAAAAAACAGGATGTTTAACAACTCATGAAACCACACAGATGGTCAAGGTGTCAAAGTTGACAGGTCACAGAAGGTACAAATGTCAAAGGTAACAGGTCAAACAAAAGGGCCATAAATCTTTTTGACAGAAAATGGATCATATCTACTACTTGTGGGGGATATTTTCTTAGCACACTTTGGGTCCCTTAGTACCAATTGAGCATCGTTTAAATGCCACAGCCTACCTGAGTATTGTTGCTGACCATGTCCATTCCTTTATGACCACAGTTTGCCCATGTTCTAATAGCTACTTCCAGCAGGATAATGCACCATGTCACAAAGCTCAAATCATCTCAAACTGGTTTCTTGAATATGACAATGAGTTCACTGTACTCCAACTGTGTACTCCACAGTCACCAGATCTCAATCCAATAGAGCACCTTTGGGATGTGGTGGAACGGGAGTTTCACATCATGGACGTGCAGCTGACGAATCTGCAGCAACTGTCTGATGTTATCATGTCAATATGGACCAAAATCTCTGAGGAATGTTTCCAACACCTTGTTGAATCTATGCCATGAAGAATTAAGGCAGTTCTGAAGGAAAAAGGGAGTCCAACCCAGTACTAGCAAGGTGTACCTAAAAAAGTGTCCAGTGAGTGTATATTCAGGGATATATATAACACAGGTCAAAATCATCGGAGATAAGTTTATGTGGGTTTTGTAGTGTTTTTCATGCTGATTTCAAATCTGTGTTTTTCCCTAGCACGTAGTTTTTGTGATGAAGCTGGTTATATATTGCATGATAGTGGTATAATTAGCATATAATAATCATATACTAAATATTGAAACAGTTACTTGATTGGTGCCCGCAGTTTAATAAAAACCGCATGCAAGTCCATTACAAATCTAATATTCCTGTCATGGTTCCGCCCTGCGACCGCTTGAGGGCGACATTGGACTATGAACTGGCCCTCTAGAGGCAGTTCCTTCTAGCCGGCATCAGACTTTTAAGTGATTTCAGCCAGCTAGAATTAACTGTGATTTCTTCTGTTTTTTCATTGGTTCTTTGTGCTCCCTCCTGCTGTATTTAAGTTAGCTGTTTTTAGTTCAGGTTATGGGCGCATACATTCACCCAAGTTCAGTTCTGCGTGTGTAGCCCTAGTGTTTGGCCCCTATGCCAGTTTTCTGTTGCCAATAAATCCTCATGAGTATGGACGTCTGTGCCTCCTTCTTCTCGCCTGGACGAAGTTCCTCAGTGACAATTACTCATTATTCAAAAAGTTGATGTGACTGAAAAAAACTGAAAGCAGGTCTGAAATCAGCATGAAAAATGGTTTAGAAAAATGTGTTGTGGTTTCTGATGATTACAAATATTTTTGTTGACCTGTGTAATTACAATTCCCCATTTTTACCCTCATTGTTGATCTGAGTGTGCTGCTGTCATGTTTTGTATGTTGCACCGATGGTCCAGGAGGACAATATTTCGTCTCACTGTGTACTTCAAGTATATGGCTGGGATAACAATAAAGCTCTACTTGACTTAATGCCATGATGGTAGATCAAAACAGAGGTCATGTCTCTACAAAGTGAAGATTATAAGGCTAAAAATACAGAACTGATGTATTTGGTTATCATGATTAGTGGGGTATTGTTTAATCGGTCTTTAAGACTGAAAGAAAATGCCTTAAATGCTGGGAAATAATCAAGCATTTAAGAACATTGCACAATTCCACATTCTTCCGACGGAAGTGCTTTAGACCCTGCCTCTTCTCCTGTCAGTCACCTGCCACAGCCCTTTGCATTGCCCCTCACCTTCCCCAACATCACAGAGTAAAAAAAAAAAAAAAAAAAAAAAAAAGAAAACTCTCTTGCTTCAGAACAAAGTACATAGCCATCAGCAGAACTGCCTTGTACCCCAGGCTCACTGATACCAGCACCATCAACCTCCATTTAAATCCCCAGTGCTCTTCACTCGCCAAGAGACAACATGGAGTGTAGGCACTGGTTGCCTATACAATAACCAGCAAGACATCAGAAAAAAAAAAATGCCATGGTCAATCTTTTGTGCTGTTTAGAGTTTGTTTCAATGCTCCTTTCTTACACTTTTACTTTTCACTAATCAGTGAAGGTCCTTTCTTTTGTAATAAATCTCAAGTATGGCCCTAAGTAACAGGGCTGAGATCATCCACCCACACCTGGAGAATTAAAGTGTGAAAAAGTGTTTTAAAAAGATCAAGAGCCAGTTTATGATACATGGCTTAAAAAAAAAATAAAAATTTTAAATTACCATAGGAATGCATTACTGAAAGATCTGGAAAATAAAGTCCTTCTATTGCTTTTACATGGTTTTGTTAAAAATAATTTTTAAATGGCTGTTTTCACAGTAATACACACACAGTAATTTTAGATCTCTTTAAACATGCCTCATTTAGTTTGTTAAAAAAATAAATAAATAAAGCATAAAATTGCATTATAGGGTCTTGTACAGGGGAGAGCGGGGCCCAATGGTTTTAGCAAAATTTACCACTAGCCCTACTTTGAACACTAGACAGCTGTGGCATACATTTAGTCCATTTCTATGCAAAAAAATAAAAACAAAAATAAACCCTCCACAATAACAAGGTCAAGAAGCTGGGAATAATGCAGCAAATAAAAAAAGCTGCAAGAATTATTCTCATATGTCACCTCTAAGCACAGTTGGTTACATTTTTCAACAGCATAGATTCTGTATTTTCATGTCCCACTCTGAATTAGGTTTAACAGGCCAAACAGCAGAAAATACATTAAAGCAACAAGAAACAAGCACACATTTTGTTGGTTTTATTTTTTGGAATTAAAAGATTAATAGTCTATGCTTCTTTGAAAGAGTCTTTTACAGTGACAATAGATGGGCAAAATAAACATCCAAGCTGCAAGAAAACAACTTCTTACTTCAACAAGTACTGCCAGCTGAAAGTTGAAATTTTGTGTTCACATTCCCCAGTTTTCCACACCACCTTATTCCTTGTTAGTCAGCACGACTTATGAGAGGACAGCTCACATGTGGTTACTTTTATAAAGTTCCCCACCTAGCTTTTAACAATTTGCTAAAAATCTACTTGGTTGTCTCGTAAAAAATGTCATATGTCTAGTTAAAAAAAAAAAAAAAAAATCCCAAAAAAGTAGTGGCTTTTAACAGAGATTACTATATTT
>JBBJLS010027659.1:0-14706 GCA_037577275.1 Bryconaethiops microstoma
ACACACACACACACACACACACACACACACACACACACACACACACACACACACACACACACACACACACAGGTTTCTGTGGTGTAATAAATGGGAGTGACCTCAGACCAGGTGACAGCCAAGTGTGTTTCTCATTTACAGCTCAGTACTCCACCGTACCTGGAACCAAAACACACACACACACACACACACACACACTATGGATGGTAATGGTCTCTATTTGGATGATGATGGTTGCTATGAGGACAGTGATGGCCACCATGGGAATGGTGATGGTCACTATGTGGACGGTGGTGGTCACTATGTGGATGGTGATGGTCACTATGAGGACGGTGGTAGTCACTATGTGGATGTTTGTGGTCACTATGTGAATGGTGGTGGTCACTATGGGTATGGTGATGTTCATTTTGGTGGATGGTGGTGGTCACTTTCGGGGATGGTGGTGGTTGCTATGTGGATGGTGGCGGTTACTATGGGCCGGTGATCGTCACTTCATGGATGGTGATGGTCACTATGTGGATGATGATGGTTGCTATGAGGACAGTGATGGCCACCATGGGGATGGTGATGGTCACTACGGGGACAGTGATGGTCAATATGTGGACGGTGGTGGTCACTATGTGGATGATGATGGTCACTATGAGGACGGTGGTAGTCACTATGTGGATGATGATGGTTGCTATGTGCACAGTGATGGCCACTATGGGGATAGTGATAGTCAATACGGGGACGTTGATGGTCACTATGTGGATGGTTGTGGTCACTATGTGGATGGTGGTGGTCACTATGGGTATGATGATGGTCATTTTGGTGGATGGTGGTGGTCACTTTGGGGGATGGTGATGGTCACTATGTGGATGATGATGGTTGCTATGAGGACAGTGATGGCCACCATGAGGATGGTGATGGTCACTATGTGGATGGTGATAGTCACTATGTGGATGATGATGGTTGCTATGTGCACAGTGATGGCCACTATGGGGATGGTGGTGGTCACTATGTTGATGGTGGTGGTTACTATGGGGATGGTGATGATCACTATGGGGACGGTGGTGGTCACTATGTGGATGGTTGTGGTCACTATGTGGATGGTTGTGGTCACTATGTGGACGGTGGTGGTCACTATGGGTATGATGATGGTCATTTTGGTGGATGGTGGTCACTTTGGGGAATGGTGGTGGTTGCTATTTGGATGGTGGCGGTCACTATGGGCCGGTGATCGTCACTACATGGATGGTGATGGTCACTATGTGGATAATGATGTTTGCTATGTGCACAGTGATGGCCACTACGGGGATGGTGGTGGCCACTATGTGGACGGTGGTGGTCACTATGGGTATGGTGATGGTCACTTTGGGGAATGGTGGTGGTCACTTTGAGGGATGGGGGATGGTAGCGGTCACTATGGGGCTGGTGATCGTCAGTATGTGGATGGTGATGGTCACTATGTGGATGGTGATTGACACTAGAGGGATGGTGATGCTCACTATGTGGATGGTGATGGTTGCTATGTGGATAATGATGTTTGCTATGAGGAGAGTGATGGCCACCATGGGGATGGTAATGGTCACTACGGGGACGGTGATGGTCACTATGTGGACGTAGTGGTCACTATGTGGATGGTAATGATCACCATGTGGATGGTAGTAGTCACTATGTGGATGATGATGGTTGCTATGGGGACGGTGATGGTCACTATGCGGACAGTGCTCATTCAGAAAAACCCATGAACAACTAAAGCGTGTAAAACGCTACCATTCCTAATAGTATTAGAAAAAAGTTTCTTATACAGTATATAGGTGGAGAGCCTGCTGTATGTACACAACTACACAATCACTAACACAACTGTACAACCACTCACACAACTACACAACCACTAACACAACAGCACAACCACTAACACAACTACACAACCACTCACATAACTATAATCCAGGGTCAGACTGACCATTTGGCGTATCAGGCATTTTCCCGGTGGACCGATGTGCTATTTGGACCGACCGTTTCTTCGTTTATTTATTTACTTATTGGTCTGACTGGCCCATAAGACTCACAGATCGGCAGCCTAACTGACACTGGGCTGGCCCAATCAACTTTTTAAACATCACCCTCTTTCGTTTTGGTCTCTGTGCCTGTGTAATGCATTCATCAAAAAAGTCAGCACTGGACTTTATTTCGTGACCACTGGCCCATGAAACATTAATCTGCGGCCCATTCATTCTTTTCTTTACTGACACAGGACTCATCCAATCATGTCTTTAACCTCCTCCCCCTTTTGGCTCTGTGCCAGGTGCAGTCGCCAGAACAACAAACAACCTCAGGCTGATGAGGTTCAAAAACCCTAAAAATACCAATAAACAAAAAGCTTCTTTATAACACCCTACAGTGTCGCTTTAATCAGCAACACTGAGTAAATCGTGTATGTGGTGTAAAGTTAGCATAGTTGTTTATTGCTGTTGTTCAGCACTTGTAGGAATTAAAAAAATTGTTATCCAGCCAAACTATTAAACAGTTGAACTATTACTTGACTAAACTGCTATCTAGCTAAATTGTTATCTGGTTAAACTAATATCTATGATATGAACTTACTTCAAGCAAAACAAAAACACTAATGAACAAACAGGTGCCGCACTGCTTTAACTCAACACCATAAGTAAACTGGTTATGTGGTGTAAACATAACATGATTTCTAACTATGCTGTTCAGCACTTGTATGAATTTGTGTGAATATTTACTGTTTTTAAGAAAATGGTGTCAGCAATCTGTTAGCCTTTTTTCAGTTCAGGATCTCAGAGAACATCAGCGTAACCTGGAAAATACTACAATTTTAACTGCATGAGTGAGCAGAACTCATTATTGTTTTTCAGAACTGTTCTTTTACTGTGGTTTTACTGTACTTTTTTCTTACTGTAGAAATAGTGCCATTGCTAATACTGCAATTTACGGTATTAATTCATATGTGTATCACACAGATGCTTGCACTTTGTTCTACTGCATGGCTGGTGTAAGAGTATTCAGTTTATAAAGCGTAACTATAAGTGTACAGTAGTGTATAGTATTCAATATACACTGCGCGGTATACAGTCTATGTTGTGTGGTACACCGTATATACTGGTGCAGTGTGTAGTATTCAGTATATACTGGTGCAGTGTGTAGTATTCAGTATATACTGGTGCAGTGTGTAGTATTCAGTATATACTGATGCAGTGTGTATACAGTGTTAACTGGTACTGTGTGGTATACACTATAAACTGGAGCAGTGTGCCTGTATGCAGTATATACTGGTGTAATGTGCTATATACAGTATGGACTAGTCAATTGTCATTATTAGGTCATTATAAGGTCTCTGGTAATTATAAAAAAATATATAATGTACTGTGTATTCAAATATTCCTCAATAAACTAAGTAAATTCCTAAAGGTATTTGTGTGCTGTGAACTGCAGGGGGCAGTAAAGGGCAGTGAAGTGCAGATTAAAATGAAAGTGAAAGTGTTTTTAGTCATTGGAACTGTTGGGAAGTGCTGAAATGAGTAAAAGACTGTCTTTATTACAGAAAACAACGGAGAAAAAACAGAATTATTAAAAGTGAAAATATATTACGCTTTTTAAAATAATGAGCTTTTTAAAGACCACCATTTTAGCAGCAACTCTTATCCAGTCCTGTGGTTTTGTGAGAATGTTCTGGAGAGTTTAGTTTCATTTCTGCAATCTTCAGAGTAAACATTGAGCTCACTGACCAGATGATCATGTGATTTGTGTTGAACAGAGAAGACTGCGATTAAAATCCTTGACGACAGACACTCAGACTCCCCTCATCACAGAACAGAACAGTAACAACATGGTGGAAAATATTTACATGCATTTCTTTTATTAATATTTAGATTGGGGCTTTACATTAAAAATCAAACCACAGACCTTTTTTCTGCTCACTGCTATCCTATATTACGAGTCGTCCCCATGCCTGATATATCTGACTATTGCCAAGTCATCTGAGAATTTCTGCAGATAGCAGCCTCTGTGTTGGACTGGAAGTCAGTGTAAAGAGTGAAGACAAACAGTGACATAACTGTTCCCTGAGGAACTCCAGTGTGACAAAGCACTGTGTCAGACTTACATCCTTGCAGCTGCTGATACTGTGGCCTATCAGTCAGGTAGTACTTTCTTGAGGCTCAGGTTGAAAATCCTCAGCAGTTCTCCACATAGCTGGGAGGTGCAGAACTGATTACCTGTAGGCTTATGCCATCTGGGACACTGTCTCCATAGAGTGAACTTGGTCTACAGCAATGTTTAGGAAAGTGGTCAAAGTAACATCCACATGTTACACAAGGTTCTCCAGCAGAACATCACCCATAGCATCAAACTGCCTCCACCACCTCACCTTCCACCCATAGTGCATCCAGGTCCATCTCTTCCCCAATGAGCAGACACACACACACACATACACAGCTGACCACATGATGTAAAAAAAAAAAAACATGATCCATCAGACCAGTCCACCTTCATACTTCAGGACCATGTGGCTGGTCCACCAGTCCATCTTCCTTGGAGCATTTTTGGTAGGTTCTGCCCACTGCAGACTGGGAACACCCCACAAGACCTGCCGTGTTGGAGATGGTTTGAAGGACATTAGAAAGAGGTCAGTGGATTTTCCAGATCTGAAATGAGAAAATGAAGTCATGTCAAGTGTCGGTTGTGATCATCATCTCCGTCCTGCCCCAGATTACAGTAAATTTAAAATGTTCTTAACATCATGCATGGAATTTTAGGGCAAAACAACTTTTATGAGGCTAAACTGTAATATACTATAATTCTGATGGTTTCTGAAAAATCTCTATGCAACAACATTTACATTTACTGCACTTATCAGACACTTTTATTCAAAGCGACTTCCATTCTCCCTGGAGCAATTTGGGATTAAGGGTCTTGCTCAGGAACCCAGTGGTGGTGCTAAAGGTAGGATTTGAACCCATGATCTCTTGGTCCAAAGGCAAGAGATCCCTCCTAGATGAGTCCCTCCCCTAACTCCTATTCCCACAGGCTGGAGATACCCAGAGCTGTGTGTGTGTGTGTGTGTGTGTGTGTGTGTGTGTGTGTTTGTGTGTGTGTGTGTGTGTGTCTGTGTGTTACAGTGAGCCAGTGCTGATGTATCTGGAGGGAAGTGTGTTTGGATGCAAAACTGGTTTTGTTGAAGTGAATCTATTTTATTGAACTGTCTTGGTTTTCTTCGCGTCTTCGAGTCTTGCAGGGTTTTATGTGGTGAGTTTGCACTTTTTGCATTTTTTAAAAAATCTGCTGTTTGGACTTTTGAGGAAAGTTTTTATTTTTTATTTTTAATGTTTTTTAAACTGTAAAAATTGTTAAAAGTGTTAAGAGTCCTCCAGCCTACTGTAGTTTCAATCCTATTGACTGTTTGAGGCTGCTAATATACTTTAACGTTAAAAAATGAGGTATCACTTGTATTAATTATTTTGGTCAGTTTCGAGTGAATTTGCCTTTTAACTGCATTTCATAGCATATTTTACGAAGTTTGTGTTGTCTACTTCTTAAAATTTTCCATTCCACCTTAAATGATGCAGCAGTTGCAGCTCTGGCACCTGAGACAAGTTCATTTTCATGCTCACCATTTTCTAATAGGCATACTTTTAAAGGACAGTATGTTGTTTCAGTGTTGACTAAATCATTCTTGTGGTCCAGATTTTTTGTTTAAATTTGGGTTTGTGGAACGGACACAGTGACCTTTGGCCTTTGTTGAGCTAGTCCACCATTATGTGATTATTATTAAATAATAATTGCCATTTTTATTAAAGTCTGCAGATGTTTTCATGAAGATGAAGGTAAGTGAAAGAAAGCATGTTGAGACATTTCACAAAAACAACAACAAACAAACAAAAACTGAATGCTGTACAATGTAACACATTTAAGAGTGTCAGCCGCTGTCAGCAGGACACATCCAGAATTCAAGCAACCTGACACCATTAGGCCTTCTGTCAATTGTTTCATTTAATATGTACTCTGTAATGTTCTATAGTGCTATGTACCCTGTATAGTTTTATAGTTGAGTTAGGAATGAATTCAGTCACTCTCTCGGTGGACAAGAGGTTGATGAGAAGTACGTCCTTCCTGTCTAGTTCTGTTTGCGTGAAAATGAATACCTGGTTCCTCTTTTTGCTGTTTCTGAGAAACTGTCTACTTTCTGTGATTTCAATTCGACCACAGAACAGACCTTCCGTGTAATGTTCATGGTTCTCAGTGTTGAGCTTGTCCTTCATATTCACCCATAAAGGAGAAAACAAGTAACAACATCTTGCGCCTACCGCTGTTCTCCATTTATCACACCTGAGTGAAACCTGCACGCACTATGTCTCTACAGTTTCTCTCTCTCTCAATCTCTCTCTCTCTCTCTCTCTCTCTCAACCGTCTCTCTCTCTCAGCAGGAAGAGTGATAGTGAGGGAGGATGGAAAACAGAACATTACTGCAGAACTTCCGCAAAATCCCTACATTTAACACAACTGCAATGAGTAAATAAACACACAACAACAACAACAATAATAATAAGGTTTAAGTGTGATTTTCAGTGCAACTGATGGGTCATACAGTCAGAAACACATACACACACACACACACACACACACACACACACACACACACACACACACTTTCTTTCTCTCTCATTCACACACTGTTAGAGCTGGTTCCTCAGCTGGTTCTTCCAAGGTTCCTGACTGGATCTCTGTTCTGTGTTCTACAGTAATCTTAAAGCTGATCGTGATGGTGATACCCATCACCCAGACTGTCATGGGTTTGTACCTTTCTCCACACTTTTTCACTATCATATTTTATTTTATTATTTATTATTTTATTAGGGTTTTTCGTAATAATGTGCTGTATTATTTCTCTTAATGGATGTTTTTTGAAGTGTGTATGTTAGCAGTAAGCTAATGCTGCCTAGTGTAGTAGCAGCACTAATGTCAGAGCTAAAGAGAATGCTAAAGGAGTGTGATAGCAGTGTGTATAAGGTGTGAATAAGAAATGCTTCTTCCCTCAGGTGGGCTTTACCTGCACGAATGCCCGGTGAAGCCGTATATCCCAGTGTACCTGCTGGTGTCGGGCAGTATCACCCTGGCCATAATGGTCACGATGCTTCTGCCCTGTGCACATCAGCCTGAGGATGGCAGTCTGAGCACCCTCAACAACCTCTGCTCTGCCTGGAACACACTCGTCTCCCTGTTCATGTTCTGCTGGTTCCTCACAGGTAAACAGCACCGCCCTGCAGGAACTGCCACTCAATGTGTTTAATGTGACTCTTTAGCCCCACCGCCAATCTTTCAGCCCAAGACACATTTTGTTTAAACTTTAGCATTTACATTTACATCGACAGTGTTTGTCAGATGCCCTGTTCCACAGGAACATACATGGGTGTTTTATAGTCCACAAAAAAACACACCCCTCACACAAGTAAATTCAGACTACAAATAAGAGCAGCAGAGATGGAGTTAATCCTCCACCAGGACCTTCTCAGATTCCACAGAGAGGAACCACCAGAATCCTCTCAGCTCATTCAGAGAGGTACCACCAGGACCCCGTCAGGTCACACAGAGAGGAACCACCAGAACCCTCTCATATCACGCAGAGAGGAACTCTCAGGGAAATTCATGTTAGTTAAGTTTATGTCATGAAGATTTAGATGCTCGGTGGAGAGGAGGGTCTTCAGTCTCTGAAGACAGTGAGGGTCTCAGCAGTTCTGAAGATTAGGAAAAGTTCATTCCACCACTTCGGTTCTGAAGCTGAGTAAAGTGTGGATGCAGGTCTTGGACATTAGAGAAGAGGTGAGGGGAGTCGTGCTGTACTTAATATTCTAAGGGGGAACTGTGACCCATGATCTGATCAGAGCTGATTGGTCATTCGGACCAAATGTCATTCAGACATGCAGAGATCTGGCCTGAGATCTGAGAGTCACCAGGAGGAAAGGAGAGGATGAGTTGAGTGTCAGCATAACAGTGGTAGGAGATCCCATGTAAGGATATAATATTATCAAGAGAGTGAGCGTATAAGGAAAAGAAAAGGGGGCCAAGCAATGAGCCCTGAGGAACACCAGTGGCAAGTTTTTGTAGGTCAGATGTAGATCCTTTAATGATACTTTTCATGAACCTTAAGGTAGGACACAATTCATTGCCATGCAGAACCAGTGATTCTGAATTTGGTCACTGAACACATTAGCATCTGATGGTTTACAGTATCAAAATCCGCAGAAAGATTTATAAGAATTATTAGAAGCGAAGATAACTGTTTTGGCTGCATGAAGGTCCTCTGTGACAGCTCAAAGTACAGTTTCTGTAGAATGTGCTACTTCAAATCCAGACTGGTTTGAGTCACAAAGCCCATTTTGTGATAGAAATGATACAAAGCACCCTCCGGCACCCCCGTGTGTTGCAGCCTAGTATGGCATCGAATTTCCCACTTGTGGGACTAATAAAGGTTTATCTTATCTTATCTTATCCAGAACTTTGGAGAGGAAGGAGAGAAGAGATTGCAGTATGTAGTTGTTCTCATCAGTGATGTTGAGCTGGTATTATTCAGGATTGTGACAAAACCTGATTTGAAAGCTGTCGGATCATGGCCTGTTTTTATGGATCCATTTACTATGTGAGCAATATAAGAGAGAAGATCCAAGTGTATGGTAATAAGTGTGGTTGATTGGATTGGATCAAGTGGTGGTGTGGTTGGGTTGCCAGATGTCAGGAGTTGAAGAACATCATCCATGGAATGTGAGGTGAAGTGAGTAAGTGGAGGGTGGTCGGTATGTTTAGAGTTGGAAAGAGGGATGATGACTGCAGGGAAGGATTGTCTGATTTTTTTTCAGACAAAGTCTTCTAAGCAGATGCAAGATGGGGCTGGAGGAGCAGGTGGTTTAAGAAGTGAAGAAAATGAAGCACAGTGTCACGGGACGACTGGAACCGGATAGAAAGGAGGCAAATGAGGCACAGGCGCAGATGGACATCTTAGTGGATAGTAGTTTATTAGAAATGGAAACCAAAGAAGTAAAAAGGCACGAGGGCCAGAGAAACTAAGTGAATTCGTAGAGAGTTGAGAAACGTCCATAAACTAGTATGTGTCCACAAGTTCTAAGCACCCAGTGACCCACATATATACCCATAGTGCACCAATGACAGAGGAGATGATGACTGGGGGTTGATCAAGTTCAGCTGTGTGTCTCCCTGCTTGACTTCAGAGGCGACCCCTGTTGGTCGCAGGGTGGAGGAGCATCTCCAGTCCTGATTCGTGTCGCCCTCTGGTGGTCACGACTCGGGACTGTGACAACGTCGTCACAGCTCACTGACTGACTCTGACTTTCAGTTTTTGGAATAGAAGAAATTTTAGACTTCAATTTCTTCAAAATTCTCTCCAACAGTATTACGCGTAATGATGTAGAACATCGTCTAGCCTTATATGCAGATGATTTATTGCTATACATCACTGATCCTGCATTGTGTATTCCAGGCATTCTGTCTACCTTGGAGTATTGTGGCTCGTTTTCTCGATATAAAATAAATCTCCAAAAGAGTGAATGCTTTTCCATAAATGCAGCAGCTTTGCAACTGCAACAGGTTGATCTGCCCTTCAACCTTGCCCACTCTGGGTTCAAATACCCCAGAGTGAATGTGACACACACCTTCTCAGGACTTTTTTCAGCTAATTTTACCCCTTTTGTGTCCAAATTGAAAAATGACTTCGAGAAGGTATAATTTGCCTCTCACTCTGATTGGGAAGATTAATATTGTAAAAATGAATCTATTGCCTAGATTTTTATATCTTTTTCAGACACTGCCTTTTATTTTTATCTAAATACTTTTGGGTCTCCCTAGACAAGATGATCAGCTCTTTTATTTGGGGCACAGGGCCTCCACGGGTCTGCAGATCCCAACTTCAAAAATGTAAATTTAGTGGTGGTTTGGCTTTACCTAACTTCCAGTATTATTATTATTGGGCCTCTAATATCCATAGAATACACTGTTGGCTCACTTCACCCTCTCTGTCTTGGTGTTCTTTGGAGGCTCAATCAATGCAATTCACCATCCTCTATCTCTGCATTAGTATATTCTTCTCTACCAATTAACATCAGTTTGTATGTCAAGAATCCAGTTTTACATGATTCTTTAAAAATTTGGCACCAGTTCAGAAAACATTCCAAATTCACATCTGCATCTCTCCTAGGTTCATTATGTAACAACCATCTGTTTCCTCCCTCATACTTAGACTCCAGATTTACCTTGTGGCGCAGACGCTTCCAAAATATGTATTCAGATGGTATTTTTAATACCTATGATAAACTGTCATTATCTTGCAGGTTTTTTTTTTTTTTCTTCACTTTGTTGTTCTATATTCTAAAAAACTATTTTAAAAAATCTGGTAAAAAAATAATCTACATTAAACTTAATAGAAGAAGAAACACATACTAAATGAAACCAAATAATTACCCCCTAAATATTCATTATACATAGCTTTATATCTCTGCAAATCCCGATGATAAACCTAAATTAAATTAGATTGGGGACTGCATTAAATATATAAAAGACTGGATGTCACATAACTTCCTCTTACTCAACACAAATAAAACTGAGGTCCTTTTTCTAGGTCCGAAAGCTGCTAGAAACAAACTGTCAGGTCTAATGCTTGATCTCGCTGGTTCCTCAGCCTCTCCAATGTTAACAGTTAAGAATCTCGGTGTCACTACAGATCCTCATCTTTCATTCGATACTCATATAAGTATCGTTACTAAATTAGCTTTCATTCATCTACAAAACATTGCTAAGTTAAGAAGTGCATTATGTCTCCATAATGCAGAAAAACTAGTCCACGCCTTTATTACTTCCAGACTTGATTATTGTAACAGCCTCTTGTCAGGCTGCTTCAACAAAAACCTAAACAAGCTTCAACTCGTCCAGAATGCGGCAGCTAGAGTCCTCACTAGAACCAGAAAATTCGACCACATTAGCCCAATATTATTTAGACTTCACAATATTATTACAATTTCATATTGACTACAAAATTCTATTAATGACATATAAAGCCTTAAATGGCCTCGCACCTGATTACCTCCGTGAACTTCTACTATGAATCTCCACGGTCACTCAGATCTCAAGGTGCTGACTACTTACTTGTACCTAGAATTATGAAATCTTCATCAGGGGGAAGAGCATTCTCATATATAGCCCCCAGCCTTTGGAATGCTATTCCAAACAACATTCAGGACTCAGACACAGTCTCAGTTTTTAAGTCCAGGCTGAAAACATACTTGTTTAGTCAGGCTTTTTGTATTTAATTTTTCCTGTTAGATGGAAGGTACAGAGCTGAGAGGCAGTGGGCACAGAGAATTCAAGTAAACTGGGACACTGGTGTTGTCGCCCCACCACTCCTCACATTCACTCAGGTTTATGACTGTGGATTGGAGGTGCACCGGTGTCCCAAGGTGCTCTTACGCCCATCATACCTCTTGGTTCTGCCCTTTCTAGGTAGGCTGCTCTAGCTAGATATGCCAGTCTTAACTTGCACTCCTCACAGATATAAATAATCCTCTGCAAATTTAAATACAACTAACTCTCTCCTCTGTTTTCTCAAAGGGGAACTGCTGCACATTTGCCGGACTGATCACCGTGGGAAATTGCCCTTGACTGGTCCCGGCTCCACTTGGGCCCTTCCCCAAGCTGGGGCAACCACTACCTAAAGCTCCGGCAGGAATCGTTGCTCCTGATCCTGATATTTATGGACTACGGACTCTTAGTTCCTCTTCTGACAATACTTACCTCTCTGGACACTTAGTGAAACCAACTCTGTTAGCAGTAGAGGGCCTATCTGTCTATAATCTTGCTCATTAAGGCCATCTCTTGTTATTTATCCCCATAAAGATTCTCGTTCCTTTCTCTCTAGGTTGACCTGAGGAGGACGGGTTCATCTTTTGAGTCTTGGTTCCTCCCGAGGTTTCTTCCTCCAGGCGAGGGAGTTTTTTTTTTACTCACTAGGGGCTCGGACCTGGACTTTGTAAAGCTGCTTTGTAACAACCTGGTATAACCTATATAAATAAAATTGAATTTAATTGAATTGAGCTAGCTCTATAGCTTCAGTTCCCACACTGTAGTGAGGACAACACAGTCTTAATTACCTCCATTTGTACACAATCTGTCTTACTGTGGAGTGGTGGAGTCCATATACTTTAGAGATGGTTTTGTAACCTTTTTAATCGTAATGACCATGATCAACATTTTTCTGCGGTCCTCAGTAATGTTCCTTGTTCATGGCATGATACACTTCCACATGTGTTAACACTTTGATAGATCTGTGTCTGGTTGACCTGAGGAGGATGGGTTCCCCTTTTGAGTCTTGGTTCCTCCCGAGGTTACTTCCTCCAGCTAAGGGAGTTTTTCCTCGCCTCTGTTGCCTCTGGCTTACTCACTAGGGGCTCGGACTTGGACTCTGTAAAGCTGCTTTGTGACAACTTGGTTGTAAAAAGCACTATAAAAGTAAAATTGAATTGAACTGAATTGAATTGTTCTTTAAATAACAGGGTGCCAACTCACACCTGATTTTCAGCCCATTGATTGAAAACACCTGATTCCAATTTCACCTTCAAATTACCTGCTAATTCATATACTTTTGCCACTGACCTATATGTAATACTGGATCATTTTCCTCAATAAATAAATGACCAAGTGAAATATTTTTGTCTCATTTCTTTAACTGTGTTCTCCTTGTCTTTATTTTGAGGACTTGTGTGAAAAAATATAAGGATGTTTTAGGTCATATATATGCAGAAATGTAGACAATTCTAATGGGTTTACAAACTTTCAAGCACCACTGTAGGCTATAGGTTTGAGCAAGGGAGAGACAGGTTATATGGATCTTTGTCTTTGGGTCGTCTATCCATCTTCTGTCCCTGGAGAGCAGCAGTGTTTGAAGCTTGTTTTCTGAACGAGGCTCACATTTTGAGTGAGCTTTGCCTTTTCTCTTTGTGATTTTCCCCATGGCCCAGACAAGAGAAAGCACTGCCCTGATTCTGTCAGCAAGACAAGTGGGCCAGGAAGCTTAGCAGGGAGCTAAAAGAGGAGGCCACACTTGTTCTGTTACCTACAAAAATGTAATCAGATCTGGAAGGACTCACAAGGTTTTGATTTGTGGAGCTGAAAAATGTGAAAGGCAGTCCTTCAACATAAGTGACAAACATCTCAAACAAACCAGAAAGGCCCTCAGTAATGAGGGCTTCAAATGTGATCACTGTGTAAAGAAAAAGTAATTGTTGAAAAAAGCAGGAGATGACTGGAGATCAACTATGAGGTGCTCAGAAGTGTTAATGTAATCTTTGTGTTTGGGTCATAGGGTGTCCAGCTGGGAAAAAAATTATTTCACAGGGCCACTGTAGCCCAACTGTTAGTGGAGTCACAGGGCAAAAGACCAGAAACAGTTATTCAGATGTTCACATGCCAGTGAGCAGAGTAAAACAAGCAGAGCCACCAGAAAGTATTCACACCCCTTCTCTTCTCCCACATTTTGTTACATTACAGACTTATTCTAAAATAGATTTGAGTATCGTTTTCCCTCAAAGATCTACACACAGTACCCCATAATGACAAGGCAAAAACAACTTTTTAGAAAGATGTTTTTTTTACAGTAGACCCCCAGAATTCGAGGGGGTTACGTTCCAAAAGCACCCACAAATTGTGAAAAAACAAGTATTTGTGAAAAAAAAAGCCAAAAAAATGCCTATTTTTATAGTATAAAGCCAACATATGTCCACAAACATGCTCCCACAACACTTTAATTTAATTTTAAATACATTACTATTAAAAGGTAAACCTGTATACTGATGTTACCCTTATATATACTGTACTTTAATTCATGCAAGCACGTTTCTTTGGTATGCGCTGTCGTTTTCTGTGGCGCTACTGCAGCATAACTTTTTCCTTCTCTGAGCATATCCAGTAGTTCAACCTTCTCATGGAGTGTCTTAAACTTCTTCTGACGCTTAGATTAATTGCCAGAAGCCTTAGAAAGTGCAGGGCGTTTGGGCAGCATCTTAGGGCTTTAAGAAGAACAAAACGAAAAAGACTGCATCTGCCAGAGATGCGTCACAGGGCAGCAGCCAATATATGGCTGCTTTGTGTTCTCTCAACAGTACTAAAAATGTATACAGTTACATTTGATATGGAAATTTAGCTGAATTTACATTAGTATTTGTTACAAAATGAGTGCATTATATTTTTCTTAATAAATTAGCACAAAATTGCTTGAAAAATTATATATTGCCTCGAAAAAAGCATTTTAAAAAATGCAGAGGATATTTGTGGTTTCCGCAAATTTGTGTGGGTTTCCGCAAGCAATTATTAGTTAGGTTCTAAGAAAAAAATCTGCGAATGACTGAGGCCGCAAACTCTGAGGATTTTTTTTTGAGGATTTTCTCCCATTCTTCCCTGCAGGTCATCGCAAGCCCAGACATGGTTGAATGAGTAGCATTTACCACAGGTGAACTCCAATCAAGTTGTAAAAGCATCTCAAGGATAATGCACCCGAGCTCAATTTTGAGTGTCATAGCAAAGGGTGTGAATGTACCCATTGTGTTTAAATGTTTACATTTTTTATAAATTTAAGAACATTTCTGAAAACATGTTTTCACTTTGCCATTATAGACCATTTTGTAAATCTTGTAAAAAAAAACA
>JBBJLS010027695.1:0-14704 GCA_037577275.1 Bryconaethiops microstoma
ATCTCTCTTCTGAAGTTATGGAACTGATTCCAGTTATCAATTATATATGGTTAATTGGTTGATTGAGAAGCTATTGGAGCACTTACTTCATAAAACAGGGCCAGGTGATATTAAATAACTTTATTCTTTCAATAAATTAAAAAAAACTGCCGTCTGTTGTGTTTATTTTTAGGTAGTTTTTGTCTGATATTTAATTTCATCACATTTAAAATATTTGCAAAAACACAAGAAATTAGGAGAGGACAAATACTTTCTCACATTTTTGTAGGAATAACAGATTATAACAGATTATAACAGTATGTGTTGCAGTGATTCTGACTGTTTAACATGTATTTAACTATTTAACAGTTCAGGCTTTAATTCACCATAGCTTGAAATTTAGGATTGGCACTGTAGGCCACAGCTGCAAAGCAATACGTGTCTTAACTAATCCACCCCCCCCACCCCACCCCTGGCCAACCTCGTGACATGGGAAAATTTGCATCTGTGCTCATGGGGTTTGCTGTTGATTTGCTTATCCTAGAATGAACTACATCCTAATGTTACTAACTGCCAGTAGTCACCATTTAGCATCAATAATGATCAGCAGTAACTACTGGCTTTTACTCATTGATAACAGTAGAATTATTGATTGTACATTAAATGTCTTCTAGCCTATGTTCAGGAGTGTATATCCTATAAACATAAAGGTCTTTAAATACACTTGGATGTTTTAATGAAAACTTTTACTGTGGAAGCTAAAAATCTCCAAAAGCAAAAGTGTTCTTTAAAGCATAATCTACGGAATGTGCTTCTGGTATGGCACTACTTCACTCCTTGTCCTATTCTGGACTTTTATTTTTCAGTATATGGAAAAATAAGCTATATAATAGCTAATAATAGCACATATACCATTTGAGTTCATAGATACAACTGTGTGCAAAAAAATGCCTTCATTTTGTTTGATCACTTTTGAAAACAAAACATAAATTGAGCAAGGGTGCCAAAACTTGACATTCTCAAGGTATAAAGTAATTTTGTCTTAACATTGTTTCTGTTGGATCATATGTGAGGAGTGTTATTTTTAAAGAGTGACTAAAGAAAATATGACTGCAAATTTTTCAAAATGTTTGCAATGTCATTTACATGACACTGGACATGTGTTCTCAACTGGCCATATGTTCAGCTAAAGTTATTAACTTGATTGAGCTTTTATATCTCTAATGTAGAGAACACTAACAGAATGAAAATTAAACTTAGTTAATATGATTGCATTAATGACATTTTTAGGTGTGGAATGTTTCTTTCAATTAAAAAAAGGAAAATCATAACAAGATTACAACTGCTTTACAATCTGTATACTCAATTAATAGCTATTATACTAAGTAGTAAAGTAAAGGCCTAACCATGAACACAAGAAACCACTCAGACCAACCACTCAGACCAAAGACTTTTACACTGTTAATACTCACAGAATTTCACACTCTCAGAATTCCACAAGCAGGTAACTATAGGCTTTACTCACATATTTATATACTCACAGAATTCCACAAGCAGGTATTTGTTCTTGCTGAGGGCCATTGCAAAGTTTTCACTGTGAATAACCAAGACATTTTTCTCCTCTATCTCTTCTGTCTTCTTATGTTTCTCTGGTTCTTTCTCAGTCTGGTCTTTCTCCTCTTTGGACCCTTCCTCGATCTTCTCTTCCTCTGCCCCCAAGCATAAAGCACACAGCAGAAGTGAGAAAAGGAGCACACGGAGGAGCTTCATGTCTAAGCGAGGTGTTCTTCAGAAGCTCTGCTGAAGAGATCTGATGCTGCTGTCTGGCTTCGCTGATAAGAGAGCGCAAATAGTGACGAGTCATACAGGTGTGTGTGCGTGGACCAAATCTACTGGCCTTGCTGGGGCCTTCTTACACTCTTTCAATTCTGTCTTTTAGGGGCGAGTATGCAAAAGTTCCAACGAATGAGACAAAAAAAAAAATGTTTTAGAGCTGAATGACACTGCAAATGTACCAGTGTTTTTCACTGAGTAAGACTTTGTGAAGAGTGAATATGGGTTTACGCTAGTATAAATTAATTTTGAAGTGTATCTTACACTACTTTCAGGTTAAATTGAACTGGGTAAAGTCTGAGATTACGTTTGTTGATTTTCTGAGGATAAAATAACATCCTTGACTTGATACATGATGCAATTTATAAATGTGAGTACCCCTGCTTGTCACGTTTACTATTTAGAAGTTCAATAAACTCCCAATTTTAAGCTAAAACTTATAAGGTACAGCGAATAGACTTACATAAGCAAATGTAGGGCAGACTTTCCTTTTTACATGTAAATGTGCCACAAGTTTTCCCCAAGACTCATTATATGTTTATTTTTTACTATAATTTTAAATAAGCAGTTCAGGGGCTCTTGAGTGGTGCAACTGTCTAAGAGTTGGGATGTCATGAAGATCAACACATTCCATATCTATCCACATATGCTTATAGCATATGAGCCTTGCCCATTTACACAGAAGACATAAGGACCTCCTCTCTGGATGCTGAACCTCCTCTCTGGATGCTGACTCATCATTCTTGCTGATCAAACCCACGATGGTTGTATCATCGGCAAACTTGATGATGTGGTTTGAGCTGTAAATTGCTGTACAGTCGTGGGTCAGCACAGTAAAAAGCACAGGGCTAAGCACACAGACCTGGGGGGGCCCCTATTCTCAGCATGGTCATGCTGGGGCCTTCCAGTCAGGAAGTCTAGGATCCAGTTACAATGAGGGGTGTTTATGCCCAGCAGTCTCAGCCTCCCAATCAGATCCTGAGGAAGGATGGCGTTGAATGCTGAATTGAAGTCTGTGAACAGCATTCTCATGTAAGTGTCCTTTTTATCCAGGTGGGTGAGGGCCAGGTGAAGAATGGTGGTGACGGCATCAGCTGTAGAGCGGTTGGGAAAGTTATAAAGTTCACCTATGACATTTATGAAGTTTTATGTACTAGGTAATTTTCCAACCTCTTTATCCCTTAGAATTAACAAGATGTTTGTGTCTTTAAGACTCACATACGTAAATGACTTCTGTTCTGATTGGTTGCCCTGTATTATCCGTCATTCAAAAAGCAATCCAGGGTTATGACTTCACTGTGACTGGGAGGGGCAAAACTGCTGTATGAATAGGCAGATATGTGTAAATGTGACATCACTAAGATTGTGTATTTGAACCTGTTTCAAAATTGCATCCTTATTTCCATGTGTGGACTATTTAGACTAGGCCATCTTGCCCATCTCTCATTTATTTAATGAACACTAGGAAAATTCAGTTTTCAAAAATATAGGCACTTTAATATTCAGGGGGTCTAAAATGTCTATTCATCCAATGCCTCGGTGAACCACTTCACTTCACTGTCTAGGTAACTACTTTACAACAACTTTGTTTACCAAATTGTTGTTTTTATTCAGCAAATCAACAAAATACACATTCCATATGAGCCTATTACCAGCAGAATAAAAGTTACAGGTTGTCACAAAATAAATTTTATTCTGAAGACTGTGTCTCGTGATTATTGCCACACCCTTAGTATTTTGTGCGAACTCGTTTTATAGGACTTAAGTACAAAAAAAGAGATTTTTGACCATTCAGATCGGGCAGGGTCCTCGGGTCTTCTCTTGTACTGTTTCTTCAGTCAGGGAACTGGATTGACCATAGCAAATGCTAGACTGTATGTTATTTGAACCATGTGAATGGATTATGATGTGCGCTGGATTGCTCTACTGCTGGAACATCCAACCATGACCAAGTTTTAAATTCTTGGTAGAAGCAGACAGATTTTTTAAAATCAACCTGATACTTCCTGGAGTCTATAATTCCATGCAAGTGAACAATATTGCCATGGCTTTTTGAGGAGAAACAGCATCACAGATCCTCCACCACGTTGGATCTTCCAACACTTGGTATTAGGTGCTATCCTCTGTTGCCATCTTTAATTCTACACTACACCCACCTCAAGTGTTTGGAGTCAAAGAACTCAATTTTTGTTTGGTCTGACCATGGCACCATATCCCAGTCAAAGCTCCAGTGGCATCTGCCAAACTCCAAGCACTTTTGCTTGTGGCAAAATGTTAGGAAAGGTTTCTTTCTAGCATACCTTCCAAACAGTTTGTTGGCATGGAGATGAAGTCTTAAGGTGGATCTGGAGACATAGTGACCCCAAGATGCTACCAACTTACCAAACAGTGGTCTTGGAGAATTTTTTAACAACTTTTCTGACCATACTCTTCACTGTGACTGCTGACAACAAGGCCTTGTGCCGTCCTCCAGGCTGGTTCATGATAGCTTTGAATTTCTTAATGATTGTTCTGTTGATAAGGGAATTTTAAGACAAGAAGCTATTTTCTCATATAAATTCTCTGATTTGTGCAAGTTAGTACACTCTTCCCTTATTGCAATCAAATGCTTTTCAATCTTTCACATGGCGATGACTATGGATTTGGGACCTGTGTCAATTCATTATAATACCCTGGTAAAACAAAAAATCACTAATGATTGCTTGAAAATTCCCAAACACATAGGCCAAATTAAAATTAGTTAAATATGCATGAGATCACACTTTATTTTCATTTCCTTAATTCAAATATCTCGGGATGACAATAATAGTGACCTATTATTTTTTGTTTTAAAAACATTCAGTAATTGATACTTTACTGTGATACTAAACTTACCTCAAATAAAAGTGAATTTTTGATTTTCAATAAAACATTAATAACAAAGTGAAAACTGTATCAATCATTTTTTATCAAACTTTTAAAATCATCTTTATAAAGGATACCAATAATTTTAGCACGATCTGTACCACCGCATTTCAGTCTCACTTTTATACACAACAAACTTGATTTATTCTCCAAAATTCGCATAAAAGACCAAAAAGTGCAAAAACAACAGAAATGACAAGATATCTTTTAAGTGAAATACATAATAAATGACTAAACAAGAATAAGTGTCTGTGCATGTTTATATTTATCTGTATAATTGTGAGAGTGTGAAAGTCTTGAAAAAAGGTACATGGGTATTCAAACTTTTACCCCCAAATGCTCTCAATGTCCACTCGTTTCTTCATAGTTTATAATTGTTCAGTAAACAATGTTTGGTTTTAGTAGTTTGTTTTTATTGTTTGGCCTGTTTTAAAAACAGATCACTAGAGATGCACCCATTTGAGAATTGTGGTCTGATGTTTATATCCAATATTTTTCATGTACATATCAGCCCATGCTAATACACACTTACATCTTTAAAAAAGGGGATCTTCAAAGAATTCCTTATCAAATAGAACATTTAGATCTGTGAATATCAATACATTACATCAATACATTAATGAATCTATGCAAGACTAAACAGTTCTTTTCCATGATAGCAACCTTTTTTAACAAAGTAGGGTTCAACGATTGTTATGACTCAAATAGACTTTTTGGCATTATACAGAAACATGCAGAGTTTGAATAAATATTTAAATTTCTTAGTTATTGTTCTATCGATAAGGGAACTTTAAAATGAGAAGCTATTTTCTCACATTTATTCTCTGAATAAATATTTTAGAAATGCAGAAATTAGGGCTGCATATACATGGATTAGCACAACAAAGAAATACTGCAGTAAAATGCAGTGAAATCAACCCCTGTTTACAAAGAGCGATTAAATCCAATTTTAGCTTGTTTTGGAGGTTCTTCAGCCTCAAATTTCTGTTCTTTTGAAGAACAGTAAATATGTAATCAAATAATCAGATGCCAATACTGACATGAATTTAAATATCAACATGCATTTCTACTGATAGACAAAATAATCAGTAGGTCACTGGATTACTAATATAATCGAAAGTGGCAGTCCTGATATGTGTATATTTCTGTTACACCACTATGGCAGCTGGTAGTCACAACTAAACTCACTGGCACTGTCTCTATCTGTTGCCCAGTGGGCAAGCAAGTCACTGAAATCTGGAGTGCCAGAGCTATTGATGGTGCTCATTGGTGTGTTCAAAGTGCTGACTGGAATATTGGTGCTACAAAGCGTGGTACCTGCAGAGCAACTGAGCAAGTCTGGCATGTTCACTTCGCCAAGGTGATGGAAAGGACATGGTTCACTCCAAAAGCTGCTGGGTAGATGTCGCTGGGTCATTGGTAAACCTTGCCTCTTTTTGTGGGCCTCCTTGAAGAGCTCGGCGAGGGGACCCAGTTTCTCAGGTTCCTCACCCTGCTCCGAAGATGCCACCCTCATAAAGTCGGCATAGTAGTGCTGCCGGCCGCTGACCTCAGAATACGGCTTATCTGCATAAACATCGCAGGCATCAGGGCTGCGTCCAAAGTATCGCTGCACGTCTGTGCTGATAAGCTCAGCAAAGCGCAGCAGACGATCAGTCATCTCAGTGTGCCCAACAGAGAGGTTCTCACACCATAACTCATCCTCCTGTATATCCGCAGGTGGAGAATCGCCCTCCTCTGAGCTGTCCTCTCCGAGTTCCTCCTCATACTTATCTTCCACCTCACCTTCCTCAGTGGGAACGTAACAAGTATGGACTGGCCTGACTAATCCGAAACCACTCAGGGTTCTGATTACACTGGATGCCATCCTACAGATTAAAAAAATCACAGTAACACAAGATAGACATGATAGATGTTAGCTGTCTCAGCTATCTGTTGCCATGCACCTGTTTGTCCCAGCCTCTAGCCCTGACCACAGAGCTGCTCTTGACTAAAAGGGCAAAGGTGGACCCCTCCAGACCTTGCAGTGACTCTGGCATGTGTAAACAGAAGGCCAGCTAGACCACCGCAGGCGCTGCCATGCCACTAGCACGTTACCAACTATTCATTCTGTGTTAGGAATGGTCCGGCACACAAACAATATCTGGTCAGCAGTGCTCCAGGGATAAGAACTGACCAATGATAAACTAAGTGGGACTTTGTCCCAGATGAGCAACAGTATACAGTGCATACAGTGGAGCTCACCACTGTGGTCAGACTTTTTTCAGTGCTCTGATACTCAGGCGCGTTTGTTTTGAACTATATAACTTAAAGCTACAGGAACTCTCGTTAGAGTTCAGTTATTGTACAACAACATAAGAAACAACATTAAGTTGTTCTCGACACATGCTGTGTGGTAGGTGAGTTTTCCTTACCTTGACACGATGAAAACGAAGGAGATGGAAGTCTCTCGTCAGCCCGAGCTGTGTGCCCACCGTCCTAACATTTACTATAATTTATACTCTTGGACCGGGTCGCTCGGTGTGTTTTCTTAGCAAATATTTGCATTCGTTAGTAATTGTATTCTGCTTAAACACAGCCCGATGCCATCTCGGCGCCCAGCAACCAGTAAACACAGCGGAAACACGCCGGTGCAGCGACCCTGCTATTGCTGGGGAACGCTCAAGTGCTCCAGCTGTAGTGTTGTTGTTTTGTCACCACCCGTATTCCGACAAGCCTGCGCCAGGATTGGATGGTCTTGCCACTCGAAGACTGTGGGGATTGGCTTATGTCTCTTAACACTGTCACCTAAGTTACCTACGTATTTAAAGTGGAGGTTGGGCCTAAAACTAGAGTTCAGTAAAACGAAGTCACAGGACGTTTCATACAAGCTCGCGGGGTGTCGACATCCAACGCAGGGGGCGGGGATGATCGAAAAACTGGTGGGAAACAAAATTAGGCGTCCCTCCCAACTGCAGAGATGTTAGTCAAACACGCCGGCTCTGTCCAAACACGCAGAGATTGGAGCAGTTTATCGCGTGCTGGCCGGACACTTAAAGGTGGACCTAAATAGGCGTGAAATCGGATCTCACGCCATTTTGACTTTTGGATTAGGTCCTTTATAAAACCTCATGATAAAGATAAGGCAGACCAGTTCTGCTCTCTCAGCCCCACAGAAATATATTTTCGTTTAGTTAATGCATCAAATGCGTGGAAGACACAAAGTACTTAGTGTTGTTTGAGTTAGAGAGAGAGAGAAAGAGAAAGAGAAAGACTGAGGTCGTGGTATCTGCATACTAAAATTCATGAAGATAGCCAGCATCTGGTAGAACACATGCCAGAATATTTGTTTATAAAAGCCTCTTTTATATACGTATCTTTAACAAGACACAATCACAGTATTGTGTGTGTGCGTGAATTCTGTGCCACGTGTAAATCTACACCGTCAAGCTACATATCGACACCACTAATCTTAAAGGTGCACTTTATAGTTTGCATTTAAAGAATGAAGTTTTTGTTAGCTTTCATTATTCCTTTTCATCAGCTGTCAGGCAGCTGGTGCTCTGGTGGTTAGGGAGTTGCCCAGGCCATAAGAATCCCAAAACTGTCATTGGCACCACTGAGATATCCTTGAGCAAGGTACTGGCCTCACACTCTGCTGTGTCACTGGCTGCCCACTGCTTCACTTGGTGAATGGATTAAATGCAGTAAGGGCCACTTTACCTAGGACCACCAGTGAGGATGTATTATTTGTTTGGTGAACAAGATTACAGCTGAGAGCCATCTGAAGCAAGGGTGTGATGTTCCCTTCTTAAAAGAAATAATGCAACACTAAGGCATAGGAATGGAGTCCAAATACGTGGCCACGACTTAATAAGGTGTGGGAATTTAACAGTTACATTGTTCCCATGCCTTGCTATGTCATGGTCATAACTTAATTACCTCCTTACTAAGTTGAGGGCACACAATAAGATGGCAATCGCTTGTTAAATGTACTGTATTAAGAAAGGTGCATGACCAGTTGATCAAACTGTGTAAATGTTAAGTGTTTTCACTGCTTATAAAATTCCTCCATCAGTTTTGGCCTCCAACCACTTCATCTCAGTGGATTCCCCAATGCTGTCTCAGTGTCCATTCTATTGATTACTGAGAGCTGAAAATACAAGAATTATGATGGATCATTCTAATTATATATAAAATATGATAACCAAAATGGCTATATTTTTTCCTCTCTTTTAAAATAGTGGTAAAATAGATCGCCATAGATTTTGTCTTAATTTATTATGTATTAATTAATTTTTTTCAGATTTACAATTTGTTGTTTATTATACTGGAATGCATAAGGGGTACTGGCCTGACTAGATAATATTTTCAACTTGTACCTGCTTTCCCAGTTTTGGAATAAGAGCTTATGGGATTTACTGGTCTCAGAGGCTTTGAACTGTGTCACCTGCCTGACATCCTGAGGAATGTCACCAAACATCTGTTACTGACAGCAGCAACAGTGCCACCATATTAAAATTTTAAAAAGCCCCAACTGTATGAAAACCTATGTGCGGAACCAATGTGTTCTTTGTGCATGTAAGTATGAATATTTAATGTGTTACCCTGAAGCTTTGGGCATATTAGGTATGATGGTTAATGGGTACTCCACATGCTGAATGTTGCAGGCAGCTTTTTAGACAACAGCATCTGCTTTCAAAAATCTTATTGTGCTGATCTAAAGCCATACTGTGTCCTATACCACATCCACAAGTCTGTTCTGATATAAAGGGACTGTATCCTCATATATATGAGGATTCCTAGAAAACAGAAATGTTCCTTTTTTTAAGAAAAAAAACCGTTCGATGTGGTACATATACACAGCAGCAAAAGCAGCCTGTTCAATTCTAACTGGAACATGAAATTATACAAATGTTATGAGTCTACTGCGAGAAAAAATTGAACTCAAGATAAATGTAGGATATAGGTCATTTAAACCGGTGCTGGATTTCAAACAGGGTGAGATCGTTTTGGTGTTTTGCAGAACTATTTCTTTACAGGAATAATTTGATGGATGGACTAGCGTGCTTCACTAGAAAACTTATAGTGAAGAGAAATGCCGCTTGATTACTTGGTCTGTGCTGATCGGACACAAGAGGGCGCTTACGAGCGAGTCCAAGTGAATGGGTTCAAACGGGCTTTTGTAAAATATTATAAAATGTAAATATATTTCTACAGTCAGGTGCACTCGTTTTCTCAACACAGAACACCATCAAATATTTAAACACCTTTCAATATTTTAAAGCCAATTTCAGGACTGGGCGTTAGTAGCCTAGTGGGTAAAACACTGGTCTGTGAACTTGATGACCACAAAGTTTCAGGTTCAAACTCCACTTTCTACCACTGCTTCGTTGAGCAAGACACTTGACCCTCAGTTGCTCCAGGGGTACTGTCCCTGTAACTAGTGATCGTAAGTCGCTCTGGATAAGGGCGTCTGCCAAATGCCCGTTTACCTCAGTGAACACGAAGAGTAGATGAGCCGCTCAGTTCCAATCTGGGCTCAATGCTAAAGCCCTTACGCCTAAAACCGTGTTTACCGTAGAAAAAACAAACATTTTCTTTTACATTTGTTCCGTTTAGCCTCATTGACCTCCACTCTAAAAGGACTTTCCAATGTGCGCCCTCTGGCGGTTCTCAGATTTTTTTTTACATAACCAGGAAGTAACCTGCGGTGATCACGGTGGCCGTCAGCTGCCAGCTGGACAGGCAAACATGAGCTGATATTGGTTTTGTTCACCGTAAAATGGGCAGAAAACTGTCAGTGTGCCTGTGGCTCCTTTCCGCCATCGCTTGCTGTTTCTCGGACGGTGAGTTCAGTTCAGCTCAGTTCACTTCTTTATGCTGCTCCGCGCTCTTATCTACACACTTAGCAAGCTCAGCTCCATTGTTTAGCCATGTAATCCTTTAGTCGCTCCAACTTTCATCATGTAAACCCCCCTTTCTAGGCGTATTATTTGGTAGTCTAAATGTGCCTAAATTATTTATTTTTTCTGCGTCAACAATTTTTAAAATGGGAACGGATTTAATTCCTCAGAAGCTAACACCTTTAGCTGCATCATATATTGCAGTAGCAGTGTCACTGATTCTGACGCTTTTGTTGTTGTAGGTGACGACATATTGCGTCACAACTGGCCGCCAGGTGTGACGTACACGAACGGCTTCTATTCCAAGACCCCTCAGAAGTTGGCCAAATACAGCTGGTTCGGGAACGTGCGTCTCTACCACTTCAGGGTCCCAGAGGACGCGGTGCTGGTGCGGTGGCTGCTCACTGCGGTGCGAGGGTCAGGATTTCACTGCGATGACCAAAACATTGCAGTGTGAGTGACCACTTTCAGGGAGATACATTCTGCGCATTGAATTGTGAGATGCCCAGGAGAGTCTATCTGTGCGTTTTACTGTTGAGACTCGAGCTGTGTCCGAAAAGTTCACTCCTTCATTCGTTCACTACTTGTATAGTGTTTGCTATACAAGGGGAGGCGACGTTAACGTTCAGTGCATGATGGTATATGTATATTCATGTAGTGTACAGTGTCTAGATTTTGGCGTGTCGCACGGAGATTTTGTATTGCACTAACTAGTGGGTGAAATTGACAGTTTTCGGACACAGCTTCAGTGTTACCCATGAGACAGTCCCAGTTCTAAGTGCCGTTGTAAAATACAGTTGCAAACAGAAATATTCAACCCCCCAAAGATTTTAAGGTTTTATCAATTAAAGTTGTGTCAAAAAGCAAGATTCTGCTTTGGATTACATCTTTATAAGTTAAGTGAAACATAAAATCTACACAAATTTCTGTGTAACAGTATATTTTGTTATTCAACCCCATATAATGTTGTTTTACAAAGCTTTCTAAAAGTTTTTATGGCCCAAAGTGGAGTTGAAACAAAATTAAGCTTTTGGGAACTTGTTTATTTGTTTCAGCTGTGATACATATATGAACCCTAACCGTAAAGGTATTTAAGGTGAGTTGCAATCATGGGAACGACAAAGGAGCTTCCACAAAAGCTGAGAGAGGAGATTATTTATCACACCCGAATGGCCTTGGGTATAAGAAGATTTCGAAAAACATTTAACATTCCAAGAGACACCACTGGGAGCATTATAAGGAAGTTAAAACTCATGGAACAGTTGCAAACCTGCCTGGCCGTAGAAGAAAGCCCAAAATTTCATCAATGCCATTAGCAACACAGTCCGGACAACTAAGAGAAAACCCATATGACTGCAAGACACCTACAGGATGACCTGATGAAGGCTGGTACAAGTGCTCCATTGGCAACTACAAGCCATGCACTGAATAAATAAGGACTTCATGGACGGACTCTAAGACACACTCCACTCTTGACCACCAGGAATGACAGATGTCAACTTGAATATGCCAGGAGGATTTTGAATAAGACTACAGGTTTGTGAGACTATGGACTGATTAAACCAAACTGGAACTGTTTGGACATATGGACCAGCGGTATGTCTGGCGTGCGAAAGGCCAGGCTTTTTGACCAGAAGAATGCCCTCCCCACGGTCAAGAATGGAGGTGGGTCATTGATGATTTGGGGCTGTTTTTCTAGGAATCTTGATCGTGTATCTGGCATCATGGATTCTCAGAAATACCAGGCCATTTTGAAGAGAAATGTGATGCCTTCTGTTGACAAATTGAACCTAGGTGATCATTGGACATTCCAGCAGGACAATGATCCCAAGCAAAGCTTGGCTGAGAATAAGATCCTGGAACATCCTGGAGTGGCCTTCTCAGTCACCAGATCCAATTGAAAATCCTTGGTGGGATTTAAAGAAGGGAGTTGCAGCACAGAAGCCATCAAACATCACTTACCAAAAATGTTTGTTAGAAATTATAAAAGCTAAAGGATGCTTCACGAAGTACTGAAGCTGGGGGTTGAATAATACTGCAGATGTGTTAAGAGTTGCGTTTTCTATTTGATCTTCAAAGTTAAGTGAACTTCTGTTGTGAAATTAACTTGTGTCAAATATATATATTTTTTTGTCATTATCTTTCATCTACATTACTATCATGTCTTTCGAAATGAAGGGGTTGGATTTTTCTGATTGCAACTGTAAGTATACACAAGACTGCTTTGTTCAGTGGAATTCTGTATTTACCTTATTTAAAGCCAATGTGCTGTTAAAGAAATATATATATGCGCGCGCACACACACACACACATACATATTTCCTTTTTTCAAAAGTGTAAGCTGAAAAACCTGGATGTTGTTGATTTTATCAGCCAGTTGCTTCCTTGGGTGTGTGTACCTCATACATTGTTTTGTTTTTTTTTGCGTTTTTTTAAATAATTTTTTTTATTGTGAGTATGTCAGTCATGTAGTGTGCTGTTTTTGTAACAGACCTCTCTATTGCTTGAGAAGCTCGGTTATTTGTCCTAATTGCACTGAATTGTGCCAGTCCTAGCTCTTTACAAAGTTTTGCCTTTGTTTCTCCATTAATCTTTTACACCACGTGTGTAGAGAATTGCAGCCTGTCTGGGCATTCATGTCATGACACCTGCATGTCTAACATTTATCTTAATCTGGTGACTTAAACAACGTCATTGGAATCAGGCTCAGGTGTATTTAACCTTTATTGGAATTCTGCACCACAAGCACGTTTAATCTTGATTGGAGTAACCTTAATTGGAATCTGGTCGAACAAGCACATTTGTCCTCAATCAGAGTCCTTAACACATACACATTTGACACTGATCAGCATCTTCTGACCTGACCACTTTTATCCTGAATCATCAGAATCAGAATTAACATAAGCACATTTAACATTTTAAAAGCTATATACGATATCGTCTGTGTGCTCTGTCACAGAACATGGTGCAGTGCTCTTTCAGGGAGATAAAAAGAAATTCTTTCATGTCACGTGCGTGTTTCTCCCATTTTCTGAGGATGCATCTTCCTGCTCTTTAACCTAGAAAATTTCACTCTAGATGCTACTGCGGCACTGCTGTAGGATGTTAGTAAACATATTTGGAACTGTGGTTTGGGCTGGGGTGTCCAATAAACCATAAACAAAATTGTTTATTGAGTATTGGCACGTTTTGTTGCACTGTAGTTTGTTGCTGTTCTATAAATACAGTTCTTGAAATCTTTCTCTCAATCCAACAGGCACTTCCGGGCAGGTGCCCCCCCAGTCATCAATCCCATCCTCACAGAGTTTCCCAACTCCACAGCAGTCTCCCTAGCATACAACCTGACCCTGAGTGTGCGCAGTGGACAGGTCAGCAACGTTACACTGTTTAATGTGACGAATCCTGTAGCTGGAGATTGGTTTCTCGCTGCTCACCTGCCTAAGGACGATGGCAAGATAGAACAACAGGTGTGAACAGAGTGCAGCCACTTCATCTAGTCATATGCGTGTGCACATTTTGCACATTCACACACAATCTTTGGGACTGAATGTAAAGGCTTACATACACATTCCGGGAGCTTCATATTACGATGTAATAAAGTTCGTATGTCTCAAACCACCAGTGAACCTACACATGTATTCTGAGATTTTATATGTAATGTTGACAATGGTAAATAGTAAATCTGACACTAATCTTAAACTGATGTGCTGTATAACATATTGGACATCATCATTAAGTTTATTTCCCCTTGACCTTTTTTGTAGAACTAAAGGAAGCATGTAAAAGTGTGTTTGTATGTGTCTCAGGGGCTGCCGTCCTGTTCATATTTGTTCCAGCCTCAGATGTACGTGAGGAGAGAAGCCGACACTCCAGTCCTGCACGCCAACATTCCACTCACTCAGACAGTGACTGCACCTCTGAAACAGGCTCGACTCAAGTATGCCCTGTTTGTGTCTGCATGTGAATTTGAGGCACCTGAATAGGGGTGTCACAGTTATGTTTTCATAATTTCATAATTTGAATATATGTACATATATGTTCACACACGTGTGTGCATATATAAATGTGTGTGTGTGTGTGTGTGTGTGTGTGTGTGTGTGTGT